>JAYRBW010044827.1:0-11482 GCA_036023295.1 Invenusta paracnida
CAGCTCTAGTCATTAATTCTAAGGAGAATAGACCAAGCCAAGAACAAGAGCGTCAGCAATTGGCTTGAGAGATGCTAACAGCTCTAGTCATTAATTCTAAGGAGAATAGACCAAGCCAAGAACAAGAGCGTCAGCAATTGGCTTGAGAGATGCTAACAGCTCTAGTCATTAATTCTAAGGAGAATAGACCAAGCCAAGAACAAGAGCGTCAGCAATTGGCTTGAGAGATGCTAGAAGCTCTAGTCATTAATGCTAAGAAGAATTTGACTATCTTTGTCCGCTAATAAGAAGCTTAAATATTTTAAAATATTAAAAAGCTTAATTTGTTGCATTAGCAAAATCGTCAAACGTTAAGGAATAAAATGCACATAAGTAGAACTTTTATTGGTTATCTAGATATTTTTTGAAAGGAGTTAATTTCAATGAAAATATTCATTATATTAAATGTCTTTTCTTACGTGAGCACGGATTTTCAATTTTTAATTTTTTTTTCGTTTTTGTGTATCCAATTTTATGAAATTTAATATTCTGATTTCAATGTAGATGTTTTGAAAGTTAGATACTGTTATAAAAATTAGAACCTCAGTATGACATGTCGACATTAAAATTCCTGAGGACTCCGCGAGAAATTCCTTAAAAGGAAACAGAAAAGCTACGCGTCATAATAGAAATAGTAGATTGTAAGATATATGTTATACATTATTTTTTTAATAGTAACATTTATTTATTAAATAACAAAACTGTCATCACACATTTTCCTATAAAATTTGAATGGTTAACACTTCATGTTATCGATAATAAGTTTTGCGTTAATATTATAAAATTGTTTAAGTTTGAATGATTATTATCACATATACAAGGAATTTATTGATCATATTGATTTACAGTCCTAGAGATGCTATCAATATATGCACGTGGACCGTCCTGTTAAAAGCATTCCTGTAATTTTATCACATTTTGAAGTAATCTGAATAGCTTCTTTTTTTAATATTCTTTATATTGAGACTAATCACATTCGGACTTATAACTGTTTTACTTTTATTTGTGACAATGTTGGGTAAGATTATGATACGGTTTTTATAGATATATGAACAATTCAGGTAGTTATGATTGTATTATGTTCATCAAAACCGCCTAATATACGATATTATGTTATAATGAGTAAAACACATTCTCCTAACAAATTGTAATATAAGAAGGAAGTGCTACTAAAGGTAATAATACGAATCTGAATCAGAAATATTTAGTTATAAACTGACTTTAAAAAAAAGATACGTAAAGTCACAGAAAAAAATGTGTTTGTATTTTATAGAAGCAGCTGCTGATGGAAAATTTAGTTTTTTAATGCACTCTAGTGTGATTTACTAATGGTTAAAAATAGATCAATTAATACTCTTAGTATTAATGCCAAATTGAACTTCTATCATTTCTCATTTGAAAGAAACGTTAATAATATGCACTTCTGATTATTAGAAAGCTTTTCATAACTCTCGATTTATTTCTAGCTTGGTCTTCGTTACAGCTTATATCAAATGAAGCCAGGAAAACATGTTTCGTTGGTCATTCCTGACATTTAGATAGAGCATAATAAAATGATTTGCTAACTTTCAGTATATTTAACTGCAACGTAGCTACTCAAGCTGGTGTCATATACTCATGATTTACTGAATTTATTATTTTCTTAATTCTAGAAATAATTAACACCGCGATTGAAAGTCGAGACGAGAAAAAAAAATTAGAACGTGAAAAAATAAATAAAGATAAAGATAGAAGATTTAATGAGTTATCTGATCAATTTAGCCAATCGGAAAAAGAAAGAAAAAAAGATAGAAAAAAGAATGAAGAAAAGGATAAGAAAATTGAAGGTCTAACTAGTAGAATTAATGAGTTATCTGATCAATTTATCCAATCGGAAAAAGAAAGAAAAAAGAATGAAGACGTGATAACGCATCAAAAGGAGGAGATACAACGCCTTATACAAATTATTGAGGACCAGAAAATGGAAATAATTCAATTAAAGGAATTGATGAATGGGATGGACGAAAAGTTGACCAAAATGAATGATTACGAAAACATAAAGAAAGATGCATGTTCTCTGTTAAATGAAATCAAAAATTTGA
The DNA here is from genome assembly GCA_036023295.1 of Invenusta paracnida. Taxonomy (NCBI): domain Eukaryota; kingdom Metazoa; phylum Platyhelminthes; order Proseriata; family Coelogynoporidae; genus Invenusta; species Invenusta paracnida. Next base: position 2,121 of record JAYRBW010044827.1, read on the forward strand.
AAGAAATTCGTAAGGTCGAATATAAAGAATTGGATGACAGGCGTACATTCATGAATGATTTTAAAAATACGTATGGCTTTATCTCCGAAAGGATAGACGAGCTGACTAAAGAGTTGAAGCAGAGAGATGACGAGATCCGTCAATTGAAAGAGGAGAAGTTAAATGTTGAAAGAGATCGAGACCAATCGCAAAAAGAATGCACGCTCCTGAAGAATCAGCTGACGCAAAAAGACGGAAAATATCAAACGTCTCGGCAGAATTCCCCAGGTGAGAGCAACATAGCTTATGTTTTTATAGTATATAAATTAGATTTTAAAATTTATGGTATCAAAAATTCAATTGGGTGTACTCTGTTTGACATTTTTAAAGGTTTCTTGTTTGTAAAAAACCCTTTGATCAAAATTTGGTTTTTTAGATATCAAAACTATTATACGAAAAGGTTTTTCTAGAAAACCCTATTAATGTTTTAAATGACTAAAAAACCACACAATAGCAAAAAAGACATAAAAGGAGTAGTGTTCAACTACTTTGGTGCAGCTGAGATATTTATTTAGTATTTTATTTGCGAATAACAATTGAAAAACGTTTTTAATGCCAAATGTAAGGAAGCATTATCTAATTATAATGTTATCTTTCATGTTATCTTGCTTGCAACTTTGAAATGTGAACTGCACTGTTGTCGATGAGCGTATTTCTTGAATTTATTCCTAAAATTTTGAAATGTCTAAAAGATATTCATTAATTTCTAATCCATCACTAACAAACAAGTAAGTTCATATTATATATGTATTATAAATGACACACCTTTAATATAAATTTATTAGTTATTTTGGCATAAATATAACTACAAATAAACCAATGGTAGTGTGTATTAATTGACTCCATTTTTAATTAGTTTATTTATTTATTGTTTATTTTCTGTAAATCGATCTATAAAATACGTAAGTTATTTGAAGAAATTAGAAAGTATATATGTATAATAAATACAAGTTATATATAACTACACTTGGTTCATAAGTGTTTAAGTAAATGCAAGCCTTCACAAAACTATTATAAATTATTTAATATAACAAGTAGTGTAACAATAAAGACAAGCGGAGGCCAATACGTTAATGTGCAGCTGTTTAATTCTCGTGGCTTTTGAGGTCTAACATATTATTTAGTGCAGACAAAAATCTAAACTTTGCAAAATTTTGTTCTAATCATCAATTTTTTAAATGTAAAACTAGGAATATACATCAATTTTGATTTGACATTCGTTGAACTAAAAGTAAGTCATTATGTATAATTGCATGAAATATACCTGTAGGAATAGTTTTTATACAGCTTTTATTGAATATTTCATTTTTATCAAAACTTACTTAAATTATAATCATTTCCCAATATATATTGTGTCACTATTGCTTCACTAAACAAAATGTAAATTTCTACCTAAATAGTTGAAAATAACACTTCCATTTCACGATTGCATTTAAACTTTTTTAAATGGTTTTTTTGCACTTTCTTGTTAAAAACGTAGAGATATTTCTCTATTTTTATTGAAGTGTATTTTTGATTCCATATATTTTCATATAATATACTAGAGATATTAATGGCGTAACACAAAGCAGAAGTAGTTCCTAATTTCCCTGATCGGGGAATTAAAAAAACACTAAGGCTATACAAATCCCTTTTCGGAAACCATTTATAAATGTTTCTTAAATTAGTTTTATTGTAACATATTTAATGAATTTTTTTACATTTGTAGCTTTTCCTAGAACAGGTCTGAAAAATCGTTTCGCCCCTAGTAAAACAATTTTTTTAAATAGTACGGTTTGATTTGCAATAAGCTGTAATTTACGATTCATATCCAATGGATACAGATTTACAAAAAAATCATTTGTCACGAAACTATGTCTGTAATAAAACAAATCTAAATGTGTAGATTTATGGTTTAGTAACTTCTTCATAAACTGACAGCTATTGTAAGATTTTTATACATATGTAAGTACTAAAAAATTAAAATTGGTTTCAAAACTTCATTTTTTGACGTCAGCAGTCTTGAGCAGGTCTCTTTTGGTCCCCTTAGCCCAACAATTGTCTCATATAAGATCTCACAAAATATACAACAATTCCCTTTCTCGTACTTGTATGACATATGCAAAGTTTATTTAAAAAAATGTTAACAAAATATTAATTTTTATTTATATAATTAAATAGTTAGTAATAATTATTCGTTATACATACCTTATTTCTCCACATATAGGTTCTCCATATAAGTTGTTGTATGACTCACGTATAAGTCCTTTATTTTTACCTATTAGGTACTTAATAATTTTAAATTGGGTGTACCTCGGTATTTGATTTGATTTGAACTGTAACCTCTTCATCTACAGAAATATTATTTGTAAAAATACTTATGTAGTACTTAATTATATCTATACTTACTTATATTGATACTATCTAAATTGAATTTCTATCAATGTATGGATCTCAATTGGTTTTGATTTGATTTCTTTTCGGACTCATGTGTATGCTCCCCGCCCTGACTTTGAGGGGCAAATATTAGGTTCACAGGGAGGGGCTTTTATAAGCGAAGAAGTACTGTAAATAATATTTAGACATATTCAAAATTATAAATGTATTTATTTATTAAAAATGCACAAATAATGAGCATGAAACTGTTGAAGATCTCCGATTAAGAAGGGAACCAGCAACATAGAATATTATGGTTACGTAATAATCAGAAATAATCCAATATATTTAATACTTTTCTAACTGGTAAATATTGAACTCAAAATATCTTTACAAAATCTTAAATATTAATCTAAATTCAAATCCACTTTCATGTTTTCGTAAAACACACCAAATGCCTTTCTGTGGCATCGTTCATCGGACCCAACAAAAAAGGCCTATGCACACTGAACACAACGGCGCGGCGCGTTAAAAATAAATAATGAAAATTCCAACTTTACGCTAGTAAAAAATCAATATTAACCATGGCTCACTGACTCAGTATACTGTCCTTCTTCTTTTCTGTTTATTTGTAGATTTTCTGCCGAGAGTGTATCGATCTTTGCTGCACTGTGATGCGTTCGGTGTAGATTGTATTTTCAACGCGCCACGCCGCGCTGCGTTCAGTGTGCATAGGCCTCTCTTTGAGCCACATATTCAATCAATTTTTGAAATAATAAGCAAGGCTAGAGAAGGCATTAAACATCTACCATTATATGACTAGTATCAAAGGATGATATTTACATAATTAGATTTGTCATAAGCTTTCTATCTAGCTATTCGACTCGTCAGATTTAAAAACATTTTTAAAATATTGTAAATTTGCCTGTTTTAATGAATAAAAAATGTCATTATCGATATTGTAGAATCCCATAAATAAAATCGTGTATTTCCAAAACTTAGTCGAGGACGAAATATTAAAATTATCTATCGTTTTAGAAAAAAAGTGCCTCACATAAAGTAGTTATATTACTGATTTTTGACTCTAATTGATTTAATATGCATCGACATATTATACTGTATTTATTGTAATGAACCCCACCCGGGTTATATTTCGGCATTCTAATTCAGCACTCTGACCGGGTTATATTTGAGTAAATACCGAAATAAAAACATTTTTTTCAACTGAAAATAGTTTTATTTGATTGAATTGGATGTAGGATTTCCGGGTAGACTAAAAATATGTATAAAATATAATTCAAGAAATATGAATCTATATTATATTGAAACAATTTTAAGATGCGTACATTTTTTTGTCTGTATATCTAAAATGTTTTACCACACAAACTGTCTCTCAGCTGTCAGTTTTTAAAACAATATTTTGCAAAAACTTTCGGGTTAAATAAATTGTAGTATTGAACTGTATACATAATTAATAAGAGTGAACACTCTTTGTATAATGACTCTATGGTCTAAACTATAGAAAATCAATATATTTATAAATTCATCAATGTTTATTACGTTACATATATATATTGTCCAAAGCCATTGATTAATTTCTATGGTCTTTATTTTAAAACTTAGCGCAATTATTTTCCACTTTAATTTAATGTATTAATTTATATATTAACATACAGTACTATGATCACAATACTTATGCAAACATTACGATTGTAACGAACTTGTGAAATTTAAAAAAAAATATCCATTTTGGTTAATAATGTGCAAAAAGTATAATAATTATTTAAAACTTGACAATGGGCATTCTAATAAGATCCTTTAAAACAAAATATTCTTTATTTTACCTTATTTATATATTTTACTTTTTTTTCTTTTGGATACAGGATTTTTAACTTTACTGCAACTTAACCAAAGCAGCTTGTGTAATGAAGAGTCCCGCTGGTTGTTCCAGTTTTCGCAGGACTTTGATGATAACAAACATCTTGAAAACTGGAGATTAATGCTTGCTGAGAGTAATCCTTTTTACACAATGAATCCATTTATCCAAAACTACACAATTACGAGTACGCGGTTTCTGCTTCCAGAAATCTTGGGAGGCTGGCTTCTTCGGGCACAATTGAAGGCGAAAAATAGAGATCTGCTTACTATTCACGTGGAGATTGTGGATGACGATTACAACAAAGAGTGTCCCTCTCTTCTTCCTGTGGCTGTCGATGTCGTTATCAACGACTGTGGGAAGACGGTTGGCAAGCGAGTACTGCTTGAAAAAAAACAATTTGTGGAAGTTTCCAGAATGGAGAATGTCAACTTCAATGCAAACCATCTTCCAGAAATTTGGCTTCAATTTAAAAAGTGTCGAACAATCGTTTGATGCATAATAGTGTGTGTGAAGTCATCTTTAGCCACCTCCTAGCCACCAAAGAGTTCACAAAGAACTGGCTGTCGTCCTTATCTCGAAACCCGTAGGTGGGTGACCGGCGCTGAATCGCCAGAAAATATGTGAAATGTAAATGTATGGAAAATATTGAATTTTCCGAAGCACACATAGTTGAATTATGTTGCACCCTTTATATATATGTATGTACCAACCATTCAAAGTGTTGTCTTGTTCAAAACTTCACCAATAATATATCTTCCTGCATGTATTATGTATGTTACATAGCTATTTATCTACATGTGGTTGGACGAATGTATCATGATTCCGAACAGATATCTTTATCTAAGGAATACAAAAAAATGTTAAATCATTGGAAATCTAAATATTTACATTTTTCAAATAAGTAAACAGAAAAGGCTTAACAGTTATCCTATTTAAACTAGTTTATTGAAATTGTTTCATTATATGGAGTCACGTGATTTTTCTCAGCTTTGTGATTGGATGTCGGGTTTTACACTTCGTCGATTATGCCCCCTCCTTATACTTTTCAAACTTCCTGGCGGAGTAGAGTTTTGAAACTTGGCAATTAAGGTAAAAAGGAAAGTTTTGTAACAAATTCCATTAAAAAAATATATTTGTTTATAGATAAAATTAAATAAAACAAATTACAATTTTTTTTTCCGAACACAATTATTATGTTACAAAAAAATCATATCACAAATATGACAGTATATTATCTAATCAATAATTTAGTTTAATTAAATATCCGAAAAATAAAACAGATTCTCGGCTAAAATAGACTTTTAGTCCATTAATTCTGCCCTTTCGTGCCCTTACCGACCGTAGTCAAGCAGTCCATGTTGAAACCACACACAGTTCTTCATCTCATATTCATTGTGGTGTGTTCCTCAGGGTTCTGTGCTGGGACCACTGCTTTACATTTTGTACACGGTATCTCTTTCAGATATTATTATTCACTTTAATGTAAAGTATCAGTACATCAATAAATCTTTCTTTTAATATCTCTGAGTTTCATTCAATCGTATCAACTTTATCCAACTGTATATTGCATATTTATAATTGGATCAATATTAATTGACTCAAATTAAACTCAAACAATATCATTTTGTTGTCTATGGTTCCCCCTTTTTATGTAAATAACATTCCCATTCTTTATATAAATATCTTAAACAATATATTCCTGTAAAGCTCATGTATTAAAAATATTGTATTGGTATCCTCATCGATAAAAAGCTTTATTTTGATTACCATGCTAAATGTCTGTGTTAAAAAATTCTGCTTTTTACAACTGCGAAACATAAACAAGTTTGTAAATGTATTAGCCAAAAAAACAACTCAACTTCTTGTGCAATATTTTATTTCCTCTCAACTTGTCTACTGAAATACTCTTTTCGAAAACTGTCCTCAGTCATACATACAACAACTGCAGTGTACTTAACATTTTTGTGCCTGACTCATTACACAAATTCTACGACCTCGTCATGATATGAAATCAATTCTTCGTGGCTGCAAGAAGACACCTTAGATTATGTTGTTTGGTTCAAAGATGCATTTATAGAAACTCTCCAAATTATCTTAATAAACTCATACAATCGAATATTCTTCTCTATATTAAGTGTTAACTTACGCTCCCAAACGTGCCTTTACTGCTCACACTATAACCATATGCGTTGTCGCGCCATCTTGATTACTATAACTTATGCCTGAACACTCTGCGACAAGTTATTTGCGTTTCACTCTAAAATGTTCAGTATTTCGATTTAACTTAGAACATTTTTATTTTACTAAGCATTATGAAAAATCCAAGTTTATGTATATGATTTGTAATTAGTAATTTGTTATTTTCCACAATTGTTCTATTGCTTTCATGTAGCATTTAGATGTTAAGATTGTGTGTATAAATAACCAGAATATAAAGAATATATGTTTGAGAATAATATATGTATAATATACTTTTAGTATGTACATAAATATTTGGAAAATGATTGCATATTATATCGATACATACATATTTTTAGTCATATTATTTATTTCAATGTTAAGATGTCTTATATTTCTTAATATGATACTAAAAGCAATGAAATATATCTAAAAAATCATTTAAAAATAACAAAACTAAGAACAAAATCATGAGTACAAATAATCGCATCAAAATTATGTACCAATACATATTAAAGTTAATCCTATTTAGAATTGGCTCCAAATGTTGAAACGTACCATTTATGTTTATCAATATCCAGTGAGGCATCAATTAATCAATTTGTCTGTTGTTGGAACTAGTTTGCACCATACAGATCTAAATCAATAAATCAATAGAGGCTTTGTTGTGTAAAACTTTTGTTGCAGACGGAATTACGATAGACAAGCAAATCGATTTATAACTTATAAATCGAATATTTTTATACATTTATTGACGCCTTTAAACTTCGGCGCAATTTTTAAATTTCTGTTAAGGATTAATATTGAAATATTTAATTTGGTTATCTGTGAAATATTATTTCGGGCAATAGTTTGTATTCATTTGTTTAATAATTATTAATTAACTATGTTATTGTTATTATCATGTGATGCTGTATTATATGACATTTTTATTGCAAAATATACGACTAGGTATAAATATTCGTAAATATGATACTACTGTAGCACCTACCATATTAAAAATATATATTTATCTACATATATTAAAATACGTCATTAATGAAGAATTAAATTGGCCTAAATTAAGCTATAAAAATAGTCAAAAATAACTATTTTTATATATTAGGCCCAGTAAAGCCTTTAACTTGATTTTCATAGCACATATATTATGAAATAGGTATTATTACACTGAATTTGGTATAATTCGAATGCTATTGGGCATAACAGGGGCATATTATAGCGTCGTTAACATTTTCCATTTGATTGAACTTTTGATTACAAATATTTTATGAGGCTTTTAAGTTTAAATATAACCAAAATAGTAGGGATAACTAATGACGATGTTAACGCAATATAATATTCAAATAAAAATCAGGAACCGCGCAGATGGGAGGGGGGCAGAGGGGCGTTTGCACCCACCTTTTTCAAAGAAATTCTGGCGCCCTTCTTGAGAATGAATTTACACTAGATAAATTAAGACTTGTTTTTCGTTTATTTCGTCTAAATATTTCAATTTACAACCACATAAAATCTTATTAATAATATGTAAACAATTAATACTTATACATTCACAAAAATTAAACAGTTATTATGGAATGAAAACGTGTTTTTATAGTGCTATATCATATATATATATATACATTTAGATTTTGAGAACATACCTCTAACCGTACATAAAATAAGGTATAATAATACATATGTAAATAATTTATACTTATAAATTTGAAAGTATTAACATATTATATTACACAAAACTTTGCTCTACACATTTTAATAGTTGGTTGGTTATTACTTGTTTTTTTATATTAACACAGAGTACAGTTATTATATTATATTAAAATGTTCTAGAAATGTCATTTCATGTAAAAGGATTAGTTAAATAATTTAGTTTTTTTATATATAGTTTAACTATGTACCTATTACATATAGTTTCATTTAAATTAATTAATTTCGATTGAGTATTATAAAACTAATAAATACATTAAGTGTAAATTTAATAGTATAGAAGTCTAACGAAATGAAGTAATATTTTATCATTGAGTTGAATAAGTCATGCTATTAATGATAGTATGTATTGTTTTATAATTATAACGAGTTAAAGAAGTTAATGTAGATATGTATTGGCTTATTATTTTCCAATAGGGGAGTCAGGATGTAGAATTCGAGTACACACTTAAATTGTTGTCAAAAATAAATAAAATATATCACAACAATTGATAATGGTAAACAATTATGTCATCAAAACATTAAATACAAAAATAATAGACAACTTCAAAAGCATTGTTTATATATATATATATATGCAAAATTGTAATCGTTGATTTATAAATTCTTCCACAACTATTAAAGAATAATCATACAAATAATAATATAAAAACATAACCAAATTCTAATACAATCTGTTTTTACGTGAAACAATTGATACCAATTACTAAAATATATAAATTAATAAAATATCTCAGCTTTAAATAAAATAATTCCCTCCATTCACCGACATGCGAAACGTACAGTGACATTCATTACCAAAAATTCGAAATATATTATACCTAATAATTAAAAATTGCATTGGAAAAACCACAAATTTATATCACTTACTTAAGTAGGTTACTTAAAAATTGTATTAGAAAAATCCGTGAATCTAAATAGTACGTTATTGAAAAACTTCTCCACATCTCTGCCCAGAAAAAAGTGTCTGTTTGTACCATAATCGAGAATTACTTTACTCTGTCTAATGGACACTCAACTAATTTACGTCTCGAGAGTTGACTTCTTAATTAACTAGTTTCGTGTTTTTTTATTATATCATTGATTTGGGAATATAAACAATAACTAAATATGGCACCCCTTTCGTAGTTCACCCCCCCCCCCCTTTTAAAACGGTGCGTGGTCCCTGTATTATCCATTGTCTCATGCAGTTTACAGGATGAGAACG
>JAYRBW010044838.1:0-11482 GCA_036023295.1 Invenusta paracnida
GTGGTATTCTAATATACCTTACTGTACGTAAGTTGCGCGCATGAGCTAACAACCTACTGCCGTAGGTTTAGATAATATATCTATATATACCATGATTGATGCAGGTATTAATACGTCATATATTAGTAAAAAAACGAATTGTTCAATAAATTGCCTAATATCCAGTAAAATTGTTAGTGTCTGACTTGACACATTGTTGAATAGTATGCACAAGAAATCCGCACAATATATGAAGCTTTATGCTATAACATTTATTAAGAGACACATGACATATAAAGACATTAGAAATAGGTTTGCCACTTGTACTAAATTGATTGTCGTCTCTGAGCACCAGGAAGCGAACGTCGACTACTAGCATTAGTAAGATGGGTGGCTGTGTCTCATGGAAGTCACAGACTCCTCGATCAGGGAAGTCTTCGGGTGGGAAATCGGAGCTCTCTGTCGCCAGTCTTTCTTCGGCTGCTCCTACTAGCGCCGCTGCCACACCGCGGAATATAACACCACCCCTCTCGCCTATCAGTGGAGGTGAAACTTCACTTGGAGGAGGAGGGATGACAAAGGTAATGAGATCAGTTGAATAAACAGAAATTCCTTTTGATTTACTATGCTAAAAAGACCTCTTTCCTAAAAAAATATTACCAATTTTAAAGATGCAATATTTTATATTCTATAGAATTCATCATACTTAATTACTTTGTATCGTTAATTACTACTAGAAATAATTCTATATATGTTCTTTATATTATTTTCTAAGATTCCTAATATATTATATAATTAGATATAAAAACCATTATATAAATTTAGAAATTGAAGAAGACATACATATATAAATCCCAAAACATTGCTAAATGGACGTTTTTCTTACAAATTGTTAAAGTTCTACTGAACTGATCATACTTTTTTTATGTAAAGCATCTTATATTCCATGAAACGCAGTAATATTTCACGATATTAATTTAATTTAATTTTAAAACCAGTTATAATATGGCATTGTGTTTATATCAGACACAATTTTTATCAAAACATGTCCTTTACTAATTCCCCATCATTTCCCATCATTTTTAACTATATTTTAAAATTATTTCCTGTAAAACGCTGTGTAAGTTTTACAAGTTTTACCGAAAGTTACACACTTAAAAGTTATTAAATGGCACATTTTCCGATAAAAATTTGTTTTAATGATCAAAACTAAAGTAAGTATTTTTTAATTATTTATATACAGATATCAGTTATATATATATATATATATGTAATATAGAAAAATATTATATTCCCTTTTAACTGTATCACGTGAAAGTTAAAAAAATATAAATATAAAAATAAAAATTCTTGATATAAATGTAAATTACAGGTATTAGATTTATTATAAAGTGTAGAAGACTTTATCTATTTATTTCATAGGATTTAAATTGTTCGGTTTAATATATTGAAAAATCTATATACAACCAAAAATTTTTTTTTTTGATTTTACGATAATTGTTTTAATTTTCTGAGCAACTCTTATTCTAATTAATTTATTATTGAAATCCTGCATAATTCCTATTCTAAATTATTATTAAAATTAAATTCGTTGTTTATTTTCTTGGTACATAAAAAAAATTACTTGTGTGTGAATCAGCATTACATTACTTTATCATGCACTAAAAGTTGATTCTTAGGATGGAAGACGAGAATATCTTAATCAATTCATTGTTATTTTTTTTAGAAATACTTTAACATCTAAGATATTAATAAAATATTTATGACTTAACATCACTAGAATGCTTCAAAATTTCCAAACTTAAAGGGAGAAATCAGAATAATATCAGGAAAAACTGCGAAATATTTTATATTTATCTAAAACCATGTAAAACACTAATAATTATTTTACAACAATGTAAAAATATCTTACAACTTTTCAAAATAAATTATTCCATAGTCGACACATTTCTGCAAGCTCAGGAACAACGTATACAATCAGATTGCCCATTGTTAAACGAATAGCTTACATGTACTTGATTTAAAATTGTAAAGCTGTTATGTGAATTTAGACCACCAAACTAAATACTTTTATAGATATCTTAGGTGTAAGTGTTATATAAATTGATGGTTTACTCTGTGGTCGCTTTAAATAATTATAGAAGTAAGAATTACAGTGCTTGCTGCAATATATTTCTTGTAGTGTACTACACATATTCGAGGTTAACCTCCTAGTCACATAAAAAAAGGCTGTCTACATGACTAGGAGATTTAACCTAAAAAAAATGTAGTACAATACAATAATAATTTAAATAATTATAGAAGTAAGAATTACAGTGCTTGCTGCAATATCTTTCTTGTAGTGTACTACACATATTCGAGGTTAACCTCCTAGTCACATAGAAAAAAGGCTGTCTACATGACTAGGAGATTTAACCTAAAAAATGTGTAGTACAATACAATACATATATTGCAGCAAGCGTTTAATATCCTAACTTTTATCTTAGGTGTTATTGTTGTTAAAAAATATCGAATGACAAAATGGAATAAGTGTTTTTTAAATATTTTCTGCCATCACGAGAGAAAGCGGGATTATTTGTCTCCTTACATCGATCTATATTTTTTTCTGAAACTACGATAAAGTCTTCAATATACTGACGAAAGTTTTATGGTCTAATTTTATTGAACACATTTAGAAAGTCAGAAAATGAAATGGAAAAACTCTTGAGACAGTTGCAGATCATGTGAGTTAAATGCTAAGCAATCTGCTTTCAGAATTGCTTCGATAACATCTATATAACTCTCTTTACAAGATAATGTATGTATGTATATATATTTACACGTATATATGTTGCGTATAAGTATGTGTACTTGGGGTGATCGAATATATCGATTTTAGTTTAATGTGTTTAAATCTCCAAATAAAAAGAATCTTTCATAGTGTATTTAACAATACTTATTTCTATATTATCAAGTAATTTTTTTATTCTTTGTTTTAAGTTGTTACAAGTTAAATAAGATTAACGCTTAGTGTTTAGTGTTAATAAAACAGTAAATAATATGTATCTATCTGATAAAATGTATGAGAAGTAATATTTAAACAATTTGTTTTTTCATCCATCCGTCAAACGATAGTAACAGTGATTAAATATTCAATTGAAGCTACAATGCAGTAGTTACATTTTAATCAAAAAGACAATTGTCTGAAGCTAATATTATGAGTATGAGTCTTGTAGAAATTAAAAAGCGTGCTTAAAATTCCCTCCCAAAAATCAAAAGAAAACATACAAAAGTATATATAAAGTAAAATATTATTTGCATTTTGATTTCGAGTATCGTTATGTTACCCATAGAAATTATACGAGTAGGCATTTAGTTTCTCGTAGAATTTTACTGTAGATAATTAATTTAATGCTAATTTTTGTGTATACATTTTTGTGTCGATTTAGGTAACATTTTAATTTACATGGAGTTGAGTGTAACTTACTATCACACATTGACGATAATTTGTTTCTTGTCCTAAGAGTTTTTTTATTGTCATTTGTTTAACTGACTTTAAATATATATATTTTTTTCATTTTGAAGCTGATGAGTGGAATTAGTTCACGAAACTTTCGTCAATTTCTGAGCTTTTATTGTAGTAAAAAGGCCAATAAATTTATTTATTACTGTTATTTTTACATATGACGTCAATATATTGAATCAACTTTCGTATACTGATTCCCTCATAAATCTATAATCGAAATGTCCCACTAAACACACCAACAAAGGAGGAGGAGGAGGATGAGAAGGTCCAGGATCTCTCCGACCCCGTGAGCTCATTGGGAGAGAAGTCGGCTTCCTCGCATCAACACGGCTTCCTCACTCTTTCGACTGTGACGACAGTGACACTGACCAACGAACAGATGGAAACCTCACTACGGGCGGATTCTTCTCTCATTGACTCCGCTGCCATGCCAGGCTCGCAACCCTGGTTCACTGATCAAGGTAGACCCATTTAGTCAACGGTCGCAGTCTTTCTGGTGGCTTATCATTATAAATACAAAATGTTTCAACAATTTTTTTTATATCACATTCTTTTATTGATTTATAAAAATTAGAAGTACCTACTTCTTTCTTTAATATTTATCGGGTCAAAAAATGGGGGTACCAACATTTATCATAATATAACGTATAATAATGATATGTAATATTAAATGTTCTTGTTTTTAGGCATTCATTTTATATATTATACAATCTAGATTAATGAATAAATTGTTACCATAAGAAATAGTTTATAATCTTAAGTTATTATTACTAAAAATCTTTAACGATATTTTAAATATTAGGCTAATATTAAATAAATAAAAATGTATTTTTTCAATATTCGGTAAATTTATTCAATATATTTTGAAAGAAGCGCGCATTATGAAATATTTTTTAAATAGATATTTTTGTCTGTGATAATAAAAATGTAGTTTTGTGTTGCTTTGGATGTTTATATTTTTATCATCAATTCTTCAAATTTGAAATATATTAACTAGTTCTATGCATGATTTGTTATTGTTCTGTTTCTTTAAGTTATATTATTAAAAATACTTTTTAACAGATTGTTTCATAAATTATTTTATACGAAGTGTATTTCTGGTAATATTTAGAAGAATATGTTATACTGTAGTAATGATAATATAACGACCATATAGGTGGTATACTAGAAGTTATCGGTGTATTTATGCTCGAACTAGTCTAAAAATATGAAATATTACGCTCTAATGCATTAAACTTGGTTAATTTTTGCGTTATATATTATTTATTTTATCATATGCGGTATATAGTTTACAATATAGATAATTGTTTCCAATTTTATATATGCACACATATACAAAAGCTTTAATTTAAGATGCCACAATACATAAATATCAACTCTCAGTTAACATTATAATCTCTTAACGCTCTATATAATTATTGTGTCAACATTTAATTTTGCTTGAACTCATTTGATGTGGCCTGGACGCATTTGATATATGGCTTTGTCAACATTTGGTCTGACGAAATACGCATTTTAAAATTCAAATATCAGCTGTCTCTATTTGATCTGTCGTCGACGCATTTGTTCTATCGCCCGTCTCTATTTGATCGGGAAAACCTAATAATACAGACTCATATACAATCGATCGATACAAAATTGAATTTTATATATGAATTTATTTTCCTTTTTTAAATATTGTACTTAAAAAAAATCCTGAATAAAGGTAAATTTAGGTTATTTATTTACATAGGATTCCTTGGATTTCTAATATATGCTATAATTAAATATAACATACTATATAAATTCAGAAATTAAAGTAGATATAAATTCAAAAATATTCCAAACATGAGACATTTTCTAATGTTAAAAAAAAGAATATATATATGTTATATATTGCATGTTTGCATCGTTAAATTATAGTTATGTTATTTAATATGTAGATAATAGTTATATAGTACTTTACTTATTACATATAGTATTCTTTCAAGTATTAAAATATAGCAAAAATAATAGATAATAATACATAGAGATTCATTTCTTATAAATTTCGCATTCATCACATTGTAAATTATCAACCATAGAATATCGTTGTATTTCAATAAATTCTTCATAAATCATAAATCATGAGTAATAATAATTATAATATCATAAGTAATACAAATTTTTTTAAATGATTTTCAAGATCAAATATCTAGATTGAAGTAATATTAACGTACATTACAAGTATCTACAAAACAGAATTAGTTATATTATTATTAAAATTATTTTAAAACATTTCCTTTTTCAGAGATATTATTTTAAAGCATTATTTTACAAAAGCTTTACGGTAGCAAAATATTAGTATTCAACTGCATACAATAATCAAGAAAGATGAATATCTATCTGTCAATAATCTGTAGCTATAATATGATAATGTAAATAATATAAACTACATTGAAAAATACAATACAATATCATATAAAATCTATTAAACACACTTAAATATTTTTATAACTATATTTACAAAATACTTTTTAATATTATATTTATGTTTTATTTAATTTTAATTTTTTTATTACCCCATTTGTTAATATTATGCCCATTATGTATACTCTTTTATTTTATTACAGATTGTAACGTGTGAATGAAAATTGAGGACATTGGTGGAAAATACAAATTTCGTATTTACTGCATATCACTAAAAGCATATATTAATTTGTTGAAGATAATGCATGCAATAAACATTTTTATATGACTTTTTTCTATAATTTCATTTTTATGTTTTTGTATAAAATACTTATTTTTAATGTTTTGTTTCCTTACATTTTTTGTTAACACTTTCCGTTTTGAGAAGAATATTATTTGAATATATTGTTATTCACTTATAATTTACATTGCTATTAAACGACTTATTATTTATATAAGTTTAAAATAACCACGGCTAGTAGTGTAAATCTATTACCTTGTCGACTTTTCTTCTATATAATTTTGAAGAAAACACTTTTCTACCCGGTGCATAGTAACTAAACGGGCTTTCAAGTCTTTTATGTGAAACTAAGTATTGTCAACTCATGTGCTCAATTTGAGTTTACTTTGTACTTAATGCTGTGTCCGTGCATGTTGCCTCTATTAAAGTCCTAATAAAACTCTTTCTGTTTTGTTATTTATATGATCTATAAATTTGTACAATAAATTATACGTGGACGATCAATTTAGTATTCTGTTTTTTGTATTCATTCTTTGGTATTATATAAACAGTTTTAAGCGTTATTTTGTCATTTACATAATATTCACTTTGGATTATTTTTATTATGTATATTATGGAGACAAGATTTAATTGTTTTTTTAATTGAATGGTAAAATTGAATTCTGCTAAAAATAATATTATAATAAGCACAAATATGTTTCCTAAAATTTTAATACTGGTTTTTTTAAGTATACAGTAAATTGTTACTGTCTCAAAAATATGACATTCTTATTAAACATTTTCTGACAGAAATATATATTGACACAACACCTAGTATTAAAAAATAATTTTTAATTAAATTCTGTCTATGGTAATAATAAATAACTACTATAATAGAGAGCTACTATATTTCAAGTATCTGGACCATTCACTTTTATATATGTATATGTATAACTGACCTTTTAGCTATAGGTGATTGCCTTAATAAGAATACCCCTTATGTGTCCAGATTAATAGGTAAGCTTAGTTAAGTGTGGAAAATAATATCATCCAATGATAATACCTAGAGATTTATATGTTATTGAATAAAATACAGTTTCACGTAAATGTGTTTATTTGCTCAGCATGTTTGTGTACAAACAATCTCTTCAAGAGTACAGTAAAAATAATTTAAAATGTATATTTTTAAAATGAATGTACGTATTTCGTTTAAAAAATAATACGTTAATTAGTTTCATTTCGCCCTTAAAAAAAATTTGTACAAACTTTTTTAGCAATTAAATTTATTTTATTAAGAAATTGTTGACATTAGAAAATTGTATTTGAATAAGTTTAATATAAATGAGTAATAAAAATTAGTACCTATATACTAAACATTTTTTAAATTTCTATTCGAATAATTGTAATAATAACCACATATTGAAACAAAAATATTTTAATGCAGCATCTCTTCAGTATCTGTTAAATGTAATTCGCTAGAATTATACTTGAAACACTAATTTATAAAACATTTTCTTTTTTAGAATATAAGCATTATACAAAACTCTCAGATAGGAATATAGTCTAGTTTTGAACTGCATAGAATTGAAACTGATATTACATTATATGAAAAACAATGATGATAATTGATGCATCAAGATACATAATATATTTCATACATATTTAATTTGAATATATTAAGAAATGTATTTTGTTAAAATGATGTATGAATGAAGGCGTATGTTGATCACTGCTCAATTTAGATTACATAGATTACAATTCCCATTTGGATTACTCACCACCAATATGATTCCTTTAAACACGATTAATTTAGATGCACATTGTGTTAAGTATTAAAAGGTACGCAATTCTTATATAGCTCGTATAATTTATAAATACAGTTTAGGGTATTTCGAATTTTTTTAATATTGGGAACTTTTTATATATGTTAAATAAATATTTGTATTTTTTGTTGAATTATTTGATGATAATAATAATTTGATTATAATAATGATAGCAAATATATTTTTCCTAATGAATCTGTAAATATCGTTAAGATATACCGCAACATTTTTATTTGTGCGTATTCTTTATAAATTAACAACGAATAATCAAGAAAAATGTTATAAAATTATTAGTAACGTTATTCATTGTGATATAATTTTAACTTTCAGCAGCTATATTAATAATATGTTATATTGAAACACCCTCAACATAGTTATAAATATAATATACAAATTTTATACAAGCTAAATATGTGTTATGTATATTTTATGATTTTCTGTTCATTTAAAAGTTATTAATATTATTAAAAAAATATATACTATAAAGGATTTACATGGGTGTGTGTATATGAATATTATAGGTATACTACAAGAATAAACTTAGAAACATTGTTTTATATATTCTCAATTAAATTATATTGAAATCAATTGGTATAGACGTTTAAAAAGTAAAATATTTTAACGCTTTTGAGAGGAGAATTAACGCAAAATACTATTCCTAACTAACTATATTTCCCTTGTTTCTTCTCTTCGCTTCTACCATGATAGATTGTTAATATGATAGAACAACTTAACACATTTCTCTTAGGATATCGTCAAAATGTGAGTGCTTTCACTGGCGAAAGCGTACCTAAGATGTCAGTGAGGCTATAATTCTGAGCTACAAGGGACTTTAACAGCTGGTTTGATTGGCGTCATATCTAGCTTGATCCTCCTAAGGGATCAGGAAGCATTCGTCTCTTCCTCGTTTCTTCACTCCTCCCTTCCTTAAACATACAGCCGGTAGCCATGTGGACTATGATTGCTATAGCTGTGTATTATAGCCCTCCTATTGACTTAATATATCCATGCACATGACTGGCTGGTTAACTTGCTAGTTGAGTGTGTCGTATAATATATATTTACTCTGTTGGTCTTGCGCGAGAGCGCGATCGAGAAGTCGACATCTTTGAAAAAAGTCACGGAGCAATTTAAAAGTTCCGTTTACCACCGATCTTCTTATCGGGTTGTATAAGCTAAGAAAAGAGAGAGTGACATATACTCCCGAGAAGAAGAGTTGGATGGGATAATCTGACTAATGTTTGTCTAAGGAAACTGGTACAGAAGCCTCAAGGCTAAACAAGTATTTATTATCCGGTTGATGATGATACCCTGACTCTTAGTCTCTACAATTTGTCTTTCTAACTAACTCTACAAGTCTGTTATAACTGATAGAGGTCAACAAAAAGTGTGTTGATTTGGTACTATTTACGACTGCCATTTTTTTAAAAGTTTTACTAACAATTTTAATATGGTATATAATATTTTTAGTCTTCTTTAAAACAAGTGACACGTTTTGCGAAATTATTGATTTTGTTCTAAACGACACCCTTGATAATATACTCTATAGAAGACGTATACTGTGTTAATAAGATTATAACTTTAGTATGTATATGTTGTATACGAACCGTTTTTTAACGTTTATTGCCCATACATGCTTATATAGATGAATTTGTTGAATATATATTGATATCTACATAGGTATTAACACTGGGACTACTAGAATAAAAATTCAATATACAGTATAATTCATTCGGGATAAATTTATTAATGCATTTAATCGGCACAAAGAATTTTTATAGCTATATTACAAGTGAATAATCACACATATTCAGAACATCTGGAAATGTTTTATTATTAACCATTACCATCAATTGTTGGAAACTATTTTTATATGTTTATTGTATATGTATAATGCAACATTTGGTCACATTATACGAAAACCTATTTTATTATATATGTTCAATAAAGCTTATCATATAGGTATTTTAAATTTAAAAGTGTCCAAAAAAATGGGTTCGAAGATAGATTTTAAAATGTTTGTATATATTATGGACCTTAATATATTTTTATTAGATTCATTACAATGTATTATTATAAGGATGAACAAATTTGCAAACATATGTTTTAAATTAATCAAATTTATTTGATTTCTGTGAATTCAAATCCACGAAGAATTAAAATAAATATGGTTTATAATAAGCAAACAACAAATTCAATAAAGTGACATAATAAATATTTATATGATGTATAAAAGTAACTATAAAGGTAGAACCTGAATTAAAAAATTATGCATAAAAATACATTTACCCAATGGAATTCTCTTTGTCATAAAACTAATAATATATTCCTTTAAAAAATCTTAGAAATAAACACAAATATATAATATTTATGTGTTCATTTAAGGAAAGGCATGTTTGAATATAAGATGTAATGATTTTAGCTGCTTATTTGAAATAATAATATATATATTTAGTTTAAATGCTTTCTAACATGTTAATTTAGATAATTAATAAATGATAATAAAAATAGTTTGTAGTTTTCATAGAAACAAAATTTAAATATATTGATGTAAAAATTTGTTAATTTAATTAATTTATTATCTATTTATTAAAACGTAAATTTAAATATTACACTTTAATTATATAAACCCTAGTATTAAACACAAATTATTATTCAATAATGAAGAAATGATTTATTTCAATGCATTTAATTATGTAATTAATTCAATGATTTATTTACAATGCAGATTGTACACCACTTCTGGTTCTAGAATGATTAGCTGTTGTGCTTTTAAGTATATCTTTTATCCGATGATCATTATTTATTGATAATCTTTTTATCAATGTATGTTTTAAATCTGTTTTCGTACTATTTGTTGAGATACTGCGGTAAAAAGTCTTTTTACATATTAGAGCTTAACAAAAGTAATGACAACAGAATCTGTAAATTTTTGTCGATTTCAGGTCATCAAAGATTATAATTCTAAGGTATTTAACTTTCTATACTTGGAGGATAATTTTATTGTTAAAGTGACATTTTCAACCATTATAGAAATAGCACCTTATTGTTACAGTTATTGTGATTGAAAATAATCTCAGCAATAAACACAGTAATAGACATAAAATAAAAAAATCGTAAACCACGAGGCTTTCAAAAATTATATTGTCTATATCAATGTCTTTGAAGCGATTTATAGTCTAGCTGTGGAAGATAAATATGTAAAATGTTAGGTAGGTACTTATAATACAGGGTGTCTCAAAATATACGCATATAATAGGGAAAACTGAAGAATCTTAAAAAAAAAGTTTATTTGTTTAAACGTTTTAATTATTAATAGGTATATTCAATTTGTCGTCAAATTAATCTTGATCTACATCGCTTATATCATAAATAGGTAATGGATTTTCCAAATAAATAAAAATTCCAAAAACATTCGTTTAACAGCTTGAATATGGATGTAAACCGATTACTCTCTAAAGATGAAAAAGTCCAAATTATTTTATTGTGTGGAAGATATTCTTCAACTACTGTGGCAGATATGTTTAA
>JAYRBW010044849.1:0-11482 GCA_036023295.1 Invenusta paracnida
CATTAAAATAAAACGATTTTATAATGACGAAGATTTACAACGCAATGCATATGAAATCAATAAGAGTCAATATTCTATGTATTACTCTATGCGTCACATGATAATTATTGATTAAGGACTCTTGTGAATCATACGATTTGATCGATTATCTAAAGCAGGATTGTGAAGTTAAGGTATCCAATATTTTGGTGTGGTGTTTATTATAGTAAACACAACATAAATTGTATGTAACATTTTTAAGTACGGTAATTATTCGCCTCATTATATAAATAAAGAATAATAACTTCTGATTATTGTTTGAC
Source organism: Invenusta paracnida (assembly GCA_036023295.1). Classification (NCBI taxonomy): domain Eukaryota; kingdom Metazoa; phylum Platyhelminthes; order Proseriata; family Coelogynoporidae; genus Invenusta; species Invenusta paracnida. Next base: position 303 of record JAYRBW010044849.1, read on the forward strand.
TTTTAATCAAGCAATCAGTACGCAACCGACTTAAAGAAGCATGCTGGAGCTGGTAGCAGTCTTATTGGATCAGGGAGATTTTTCTCATGCGGATGAATTAGTCAACATTCCTGACCAACAACTTCGGAACAGCATCTCTGACATTCTGGCTCGCGTGCAGACAGTTGCTGTAAATCCCAGATATTCAGAGGATTCTATAGCACAATCCAGTGTAGAATTGTGTCTCTCTAGAGTTCTCGCTGCAATCAGATCCAACAACTGGGTTGAGGAGCACATGGCTAGTTTGGTCTCTTTATTGGACACCTGTCTCAATCTTCCGCTTACAAGACGGGCGCAGTCCACTTCACTCGTGAGTTTCTTAATAACGCATTACTTAATTTTTTATTTTTAAAACTTCGTAACTTAGGTTCATAACTTTTGATGGTAACTTCATCATGGTAGAGAAATTAAATACATAATGTATAGAACTTTAATTATTTATTTTGGACTACACTATAGGTACATATTTGTTAAAGGAAATTCTTCCACGAATTCGGTAATATTAGACAAAAATTAATTATAGGACATTTTCATATTCTTGAAATTATACTAAACTTCTTGATCAGTTCCATCTTCGGTGTTTTACCAATATACTTTAAATACAGGATGTTTAGAAGTAACCATATTCAAAAATATAGACACCAAATATTGATCTTATATTTGGGGGAAAAGGGTGGTGTAATAAAAACTTTTGATTCTTCAGTATAAGAAAGCTTAGGAAACCAATTATTGTGATCGACACTTAATCTTATGTTTTGTATATATATATATAATTGGTGTAATCAAAACAAATTTTCAATACTAAGTATGATCATTACCCCTTATATATAAGGTACCAATCATTTTATCAGCATAAATATATATTCTGCATTTATATTTTAGTCTCCGTCAAAAATTTACTCAAATCTAATTGTAGTTATTTTTCAACTTAATAGATATTTTTTATGCAATCAAGTATTTTACAAATAGCCCCTGTTATAAAGCAATATGTATCTTTCAATCCAATGTAAACTTTTTATATGAAATTTTACTAATTATAAAGCGCATTTTTTAAATGCATATATACATAATACAATGACATAATTTTAAATCCGTTAGCGGATAATATCGTTTTCTGCATTTTAGCAAATACAGGCAACTAAAATTAAATGTATTCAAAATTATTTGTAATTTGAGAATACTAAATTAGTACTCTATTTAGTATAGCTATGAAATATAATAACCTGCTTAATGTTTAACAGAATGGCAGTCATATCAACATATATCCTTCTATTACCCAGAGTGCCTGTATCATAGTTCTGTTAAAATTTACTTATAATACATATGTTGTGGTTGGCGCTCCTATGCTATACAGAGCTAGAATATTTTCATTCTAAATAAAATATTACAGACTAATAAAAATGATCCCTTTTTTATAAGAACTAGTCAGCGCATCAGTATGTTAAATATAAGTGGCTTTTTCCTTTGGTGTATCAAAATCGACAAGCTTCTAGTGCTCAGATTTTAAGATGCAACATTTATCTAAAAATTATTGTTTAGTCATGTGTTGTTACAAGAATTGCTGCACTTGTTGTACAATTGCATTTGATTATTGTTTTCTTGCTTTTTTGCTCACTCTTTTTAGGGTGAATTTAATTATGTTTTTACTTTATTATTAAGTGCTTAATTATTCAGAACAATGTAATGGACAAAATTTAATATATTTATTCGAAATATAAATGTATCTATTGCATAACGGAAGTATTTACAGCCATTTTTAATGACAAAATTCTAGTATATATATGCATTGAAAACATAACATTTTTATGAAAAATATTATCATTTTTAGAGAAGTTAAACATTATTAAAAAATAATGAATATGTATTAAAAGTATGAATATGTAATAGCACTTTTTTTATATATGAATCATATTAAGAACGATATAAGCCCCATTGATATTAACTACACCACTTAAAAATTAATGTTGTTTTATATTGAAGTATGCAAACTTATGTATTCTATCAAACCACCCCAGGTCGTAGTTGTATGTGAATACTTATGCTGTTTTGTGCGTGTTTATTAATGCCTCCTATCAGAAGTATTGATATTCATTACCTTGTGTCTACTTCCCTCTCCAGACGGCCTCACCAATAACCAGTAATCGAGACAACGACTCACCACACGCCAAAATCGCTTTCGACCTGCTTTCTTGTCTTTTCAACTTCTATGATAACAAATGGGTTATGCAGCTCTCTCTCCCTGTTGCGACTCAATTTCTCCTCAAAGGCAATCCTCGTCTTGTTCGAACTGTCACCTCTTTCCTGCGTCTCACTGCCAATCACCATCCACGTTTATTGAGTCAAGAAGCACCTCTTCTGCTCAAGAGTGTCGTCCACAGTGGAAATTGTGACCTTGTAGATACTCTCATCCTTCTCTATCCACACAATCCCACTGCCTTTACTCGTGATCTTGTTATTGACTTCATCCATCATTTAACTGACACCACTGCTGGTAAGGATCACATTCTCTTGTTTTGCTCTTCTAGCTTATGTCACTATCGTTAATATCACGATATATATATATGTATATATATATATATTGTTAATGTGTAAAATAAAATTTGCTATATTACACAACACAAAATCAACCTAAAATCAGTATAAAAATAGTAATCGGACCTGCCAACTTTCTTCAGTATAAACCTAGTTTTAGAGGATGTCTAGCCGTTTTAAAAAAAGTAGTCAAATATTCTGGCATTTAGAATGTGGCAAATTTAATACATTTCTAAAGAAAGTTGTATTCGTTGAAAAAATGTAAACCAGTTTCCTTTTCTACGAGTGATATCTGCTATCAAAAATAAACTAGCCACCTTCCTGAATCACATACCGTGTTTCATTCACATAAAATATTGTTGCGATCTTGGTTAGATCAAAGGCAGTGTTATTTCCTATGTTAATTTTAACAATTGCAAAATTTATTTTCTACCCTGTCATTTATTGATTCTGCTGAAAAGGCATGTTCATAACTTCACTTTTTTAGTGATTGATAAATTAAAAACATTTTTCATGGATATTTCAAAACACTCAAAGGAATATGATTAACTTCTCTTTGACAATATCAATAACACAAAATACATTTTTAAATATTGTCCAACACGGTGGCTCTCTTGTTCTTTAACGATTTATTTTCAACAGACAATGGACCTTTGGATGCTTTTATCTCATTTTATGTCAGTAAAAAACAGTATAGAAAACTTTATTATTAGAGCATGTTCTATTAACGACTCAGGTGTTCATAAAAAGCTTTTAAGAATTGGTTTTTAATCGAAGCATGAGGCAGTTTATCGCCATTTCTTTTTATTTTGTATTTAATTATTGCTTTGTGTTAATCTAAATAATAGTGTTCAATGAGATGAATATCTTAGTCACATAAAAAACGATAATAGAATAACTTCTCAAATGTTAGTATTTGTGTAACTTGATTAATTTAAGTTTACTGGCCGTTATTTCTGATTTTTATGTTTATTGTAGTTATCAGCAGATCAGACGATGCCATTGCCATTAAACATTTAAATATGCTTTTCCATTCTAAACATGTTGAAAATTGTCATCTGCGAAAGCCACAACAAATTCCAGAATTATAAAATGAAAAAAACATAATTTCCAGAGTGATATGCCGATTTACAGAATTTTAAGGATAACGACTTGTCTATTTATGTTTTTAGATTATTTTTAACTTGGAAGTGCTAATACAGAATTTTTTAATTGAGAAGAAGACTCAAAACTCTACCTTTTTGAATTATACAACTTAACAAAGAAGATTTCATTTTATCTTTTTAATTTTCAGGTGTTGACGCTCATTTGCAATGCCTTCGTCTTTTAACATGCATTTCACTGAACAATCCATGTCTTTTGGAGGGTTCCATTGGAGCTATTCTTGCCGCCACAGATCGAACCACTTCCGCTGTTACGATGCCACTTCTTTTCATGCTAGGGATGCACAACCTTTCCTTTCTTGAGCCTCATGTGGGGCATATTCGTTGTCGTATTGACCCCAACTGGACAGACACACTGGATACAGTACTTCAGCTACTGATTCGTCTCGCGCGTGTACGCCACTCACTGCTACACGAATGTATCGAGACGTTACTCGTCTTCTTGGCTCGTGTCTCCCGAGTCGAGCAAATAGTGAGTATCCTTGTCGCTTTGCAAGACATAGCTCTCTTCGCTGGCCGCTCCATCGAGCCTTATCTGCCCAGAGTGCAGCCCACCTGCCTTCAACTCGGTACTAAAGGAGACACTTTATTAGCAAATTTGTGTGCCTCAGCCACCCGAAATCCTGCCGAGAGTAACCCAGGGGTCGCATGCTATCCTACTAAGCTTGGCTTTTCCAGGAACATGAATGTGGGCATTCAAACAGAGGCCAGTGACAATATCAAACTATCTCCATCTAAGGCGTCTCTTTCGGTTCTTTCGGCCCAAACCTCTTCCTCCGACCACATCTTACAAAGACAGTGTCGTCTTCGGCATATTCAGGGAGGCGGCGCCGATTCTATCGCCTCTAACTCTACTCACCGTCTCCCCTCTGAACTTAATGTTGATTGTGGCAAACCGCGCGTCCAATCTGAGTCATCATCGTCGCTGCAGCCAATTGTACGACAGTTCTCCAAACGAGATGCCATGAAACAGTTTAACGTAAAGCACTTCTCAAAGATTGTTGAATTTGTGGGAAACTTTCGCGCTCGTCTGCCAATCCCGGTGCGGTGTTCTGTGACTTCGGGTTCCACTCATCGCCTCTTGCTTCATTTTTCCTGTGCTCGTAATTCCATTCATTGCCTTTACTCAGGCCACTCCGCGAGAAACGGCTGTTTAGCGGCAAAGAGTCGTCATTGTCGTCTTTGGTTACAAGTGATGTCTCTGGCCTATCAGGCAGACTTAGGAGTTCCTTTGGGCCAAAATAATCCCTGTCTCACAGAGCTAAAATCTGTCTACGAGGAGTTGATGGGAGAGGGGAGTCCACATTTTGCCACTGTCGTTAACAGCTCCTTTCCCACTGTCAAAGAGCAAGACGCGCTACTTAAGGAACTTCATGAGTTTCGATTTTTTGATATATTCGAGTTCAATGCGGCTCTCAACCATTGGGCCTGTTTCCTGTGTAACCATCCTGAGAAAACTTCACTTCTTCTCTCTCGCGATGGTCTACCTCAGTTAGAAGGACGACTCAAGGGCAAGCGTGGAATTCTCAGATTTCTTAAGCCCTGGCGTACCCGATACTTCACACTCTCAGGAGCGCGTTTTTCCTATACTAAGCGAGAAGAAGACTCAAGTGCCGATCATCATTTATCAGTCAGTTGTATCCAGACTGTCAAGGCAATCCGCCGAGGAAATAGGGATTTGCCGCGGGCTTTTGAGATCTTCACAGAAAATCGTCAGCGTTGGGTTTTAAAGGTGAGATATGTTTTATCTATCTATATATATATACTTTTAAATATGTTTATTTTTATTCCAATGTACATTTTGATTTTTTTTCTCTAATGTCAGGCTGTAGACACAAGCTCTGATGTTTCCAGTTGGATCAAGTGTCTCCAGATCGCTGTGGCCCGCTCGCACACTCCTCTGGAGGCACAGGAACCACCGGTAGTGCACCTATTGGAGCCACCCCGACCACCTCTGCACCACCTTCCTTCTCCCTCTCCATCTCGCTCCAAGAGCCATTCTGGATCACATGGTGCCAGTAAACGACGGAGATTTAAATCGAAATCTATAATGTCCTGTATTTAAACTACTTTTCATTCACAAATAGAATTCGATAGAGAGATCCCTGTCCTATAGCAATTTATAAAATATTCTTTATTAACAAAATAAGCTATACACGCTTAATGGTAATAGGTTAAAATTTGCAATAAAATTATTGTAATGAAAAGTTGACGTTTGATCTTCAAAACAAAAATCCATATTTGTGATAAAATAATTAAAATGAAGCAAACAATTAATATTAGAAAAGGAATTAAGTCTCATACTTAGTGAATATGGAAAGCACATAAAATATATCTACTATTTTGAATGCGAAATACATATTACTAACTCGTTTCAAATATGTTTTGCTTTATCTCCCTAATTAATTAAGTCAGTAATGTTTAACAACGTGTGTAAATTATCTTTGTCCTTATTTTTTATAGACTGTTATTATAAATTAATACCAGGCCTATACACGTATATTTGTTTTCAATTTGACCTTCGTGAACTTAAAATATTAATTTTATATATTTTAATTTATCAAATAACGATTTCAATTCATGGTTTTCATCTGTTAAAATTAAAGGTTTATTATAAAAATAATTTTCATGAAAATGTGTTTTTCTACAGCGAAAATTTGACTGTTTTCCAAATTCTGGGTGAGTAGGATATTTTTTCCATATAAACTTTCAAAATTAAACCCAAATTAAAAAACGAATGGAGGGTATAATGATTTTTGCATTTTTAAAATATCTTGTTGAATCATTACAAGGTATAATGTGCTAAATTTCAAGTCAGTGGATAACATATTTCTACTATACATTTGTTATAAAAAATATGAGTCACATTGTTAACGTTTAAGAACATTCCTTGAAATTTTAACATATGGCAACCATAGATAAGCTCTACACAGGTATGACATATCCTAAATATAAGACAACCGGTAACAAAATATGTTTAAAATAATTTGTTGATCTGATTTTTCCATATCTAAACGTATTTAATGATTTTAAATGTTTTATAGGTAAATAAGAAAATTCTAATTAAACCCACCAAGGTTGTTCAATTTGGTTTTTATTAAAGTGTCCACATTAAAATATTGGTAACTAATTGTAATTTTTTTAAGTGTTACTCTTGTCTGTATATATGCAAGAATTCGAGGTTTTTTTGTTGACTTTGAACTACACGAACCTATTAATATTAACCTTTAGATATTTACTAAGATGTCAAAATAAGTTGCTTACTCCATTTGATTAATATTTAAATTGTCATATTATTCTTCATTGTTATTTAGTGCTTTAATTGCGTCAGTTTATCTAATTCTTATATTTGTTAGCAATATTTATAAAATACATTATATTATTATGGACCCTGTATAATCCGGGCTTTCGCTGACTCCTTGAGATCGAATAGTAACTAACTCTAATCAACCTCGACTTTTCATTAAATTAACGATATTTCTTTTTTTATTATAAATTATATTTAGGTTTTATTGCACTTTTTTACATTTTGAATACTTTCTATAAAGCTCTTTCTATTTATAACTATACATTTTTTTAAATCTATTTAATTCAGAGTTATATTTACCATACCGTGTACTCTTTTACATATACCATGTTTGTACATACGCATATTTTTATTCTAAAAGAAATCAAACTATTTTTTATCATATCAATAAGGTAGTTTTTATGACTTTTTAAAAAGTATATAGATCAATTCTATATTATTCAGTGCCTTTATATTTGTTGTAACATTTTTTCTTTTATCAACCTTTTTTCATCAACATTAATTTTACAAACTTTGATTTCTTGTTCATCCTTTCGCTTTAATTTCTAGTAGTGCTTTTTATATTTTACAAATGATAACCATTGTTAATATTATATATCTTTAAAATGTTTCCAAGTAAAATTTTCATTGCTCTATTCAAACCATATTGTGCCTTTCTTTAAAATTTAGTTTTTTTATTATCTTGCAAGCTCCGTTTCATGATGGCAATTAAATTTACAAATATACGCGTTAATAATTTATATCGGCTTATTTCATTTTCTTACTTAATTTATTTTTAAATTTATGCGAGATTCTATAATGGATTGATTGTCACATCAATTTCGCTGTCAAACGCCGGAGGCCAAATGGCGGAGACCAAACAGCGGTGGCCATTTCGGCCTCCATTCGTTTTCATCTCATTAATCTAGATAATTAGATACATTCATATTATAATGAATCAAATTTCTACAAACAATGAAGTTTTGGAGTGGTGAATCTTTGTATTAAAGAAGAATATCATTGACAAATTTATCCAAAAGTAAATGACATGACCTAAATTTGTTCGTCATTTGCAAATTTTTCCATCTCTTTCTTGTGACATTTTCTTCTGCTTTTTAGTAAGACCTTAATTCTCTTCCTCGGCTGCTCGACACGCATGATCCTCCTCATTCTTTTGTTTCTTTTATATTCGTAAATCCATCTTTGTGGTTTCCAAATACTTCTCTGCAATATACTACCAGTTTCTGAAAAATATGGACATTGCGTTGAGATACTTCGAGCTCTCATAGTTTTTCAAAGATGCATCATAATTACACTATACGGATATTATACACTAATTTATAAGCAAAGTAAGGTACGTATTACTTTCTTTAAGTAAAATACAAACAAATAAATAAGTGAGAAGAATTAAGTTAGTGTAGAATAATCTTTATTCGTATTGAATGCAGTTTACTGTCGTAACCAGGACTATAGTACCACGAGTACTATTCCACACAATTGAGTGATAACTGATGTCATACATGTAAATGTCTTGTTGGTAAAAAAATTAGCTGAAAAGAGCTACAATAACTTATTAATTTTCATAAAATGCACTACATTTCCTTTCGAAAATGCTGAAAGAAACAACAACGGGCTAAGTCTCCATTTTTTATGTTTTATGCTGTTATACCAATAATAGGTTCCTAAATTAAACTACGGAAATAATGTATTGTGATTTATTGTCCTCAATATATATCAACAATGGTGTAAATTTGAACTCTATAACTAGGATATTCGTTTAACAGTATTGAATTTTAGGCAGCTGAAATGGTGAAAAATGCATGTTATTTCTTCTATATTTTTTACCCCGTACTTTCTGTAGTTCTGTATCTATGGTTATACATCTATGCGTTTTTATTTTAATAAGCCAGTAACAAATTAGCCATCCAATGAGGTGTGGATACACATCACCCTTATATTGATTCCGTGTTTTATTGCCATCTCAAATTGAAACAGTGCACCGTATGGATTTCTATGAAAAGTAGAATATTGATTTTAGGCACACATTTTCACTGAAGGGAAGACTGAGAAAGTTAGTTAACGCAACATAATATGTTTGTTTAAGTGTGTACATAATACTTGGAACAAATTATTGGTGTGTTTGTGAATAAACTGAAGTTTAGGTAAGTTAATTCTGTTTGCATTATATAACTTTCTTGTATCAGACGTTTCAAAACTTGATAATTCAAACATTTATAATAAAAAAAATTTATTTAATATATTTGTACATATTCTGTAGGGTAGAATAAGACTAATCATTTGTGATAGTGAAATTGGTATCCATTAGATAGGGTTATAAGTCCTTTTTATAACTTCCTTCTATCAGACGCATTTTCATTCATTATTTGGGACAAAAACTCTTAGTTTCACGTTTATATACAAAGTGTTATCGCTATTTAAATGCATGAATCACATTACTTCGGTAATAGTGTATCCACATAATTAAATTTTAACGAATATGTTAGTAAATCTACTATATTTTCCCTACCAGACGCCTCTAAAAATGATATTGTGCTTCTAATTTCAATAAAAATCTACTTTATAAATATGTACAGAAAAATTACTAAATCAACAAGACTAAATGTGACCATCATATTAACCAGTTTGTAATATCTGTAATGCAATGATACCTTGAAACCATATCACTAATTCCTCTACCAGACGCAAAATTAAATTCGTAATTTCCATTATAATTTTCATTGAATCGTATCCACTGTTTTTATTGTTAGGAAGTCCTGTTCACTTTCTTTAAAAATGAAGAGTTTATGTGTTTATATATAAAGCAAATAACATGCATATAGTCATAAAGCCTTGTACCTAACTACGAGTAAAAGTTTGCATTTTTTACATAATTTGTTTTACTATAATTTACACATTCAAAACGGTTGATTATTATAAAATTTGAAAATATATGCAAAGGGCATGTTGCAATTAGTATGATTATTGTAATTGTACATATTTTATTATATAAATAACACGGTTTGGTGTGAATTTCATGAATGCCGCCATGAAATCAAAGATAATGACAAGGAAGATAGACAATTGGACAGACGACTGTTTTATCTTGTTTTGGACAACGAAATACTTCGAGATAGACCGAATCGCCACGGCAGGCAATCGCCCGGTATATTGAATGTGCGGTGCATTCGAAGTCTGGAACCAGGTTTTATCTTATTTAGAAATGTGTCCTGTTATTGCAATGGGTGTATCAGAATTGAAGATTGCGAAAATTGTGACTACGTGGACTACATTGTAGACCTAGATGTAAGTGAATGCCTATATATGTACCTATATGTGCAATATTTATTAAATGATATTTTATCCCTGTTCTTTAACACCTTTATGTTACCAGTTTGGATGATGTTGTAAGAGATATTTAACCGATTTTACTAAAAGTAACCAAAACATTTTACTAAACGTTTTTCTGTTTGAAACGCGTTTTATCATTTTGAAATAGTACCTATAGAAACATATTCATGTTGTAAATATAATGCACACTATACATATATAATGTAATATTGGATGAGGTGAAAATATCATTTATTCAGGGGATTTTCGCTCTCAATAATACGTAGTAAATCATTAATAATTAAAAGCCATTGTGTTATGATTGCTTATTTTAGTGGCAACTGTTGTGCTCCTGCTTCTACTACCAAATATTTCGTGCCTCGCAATGAAGACACAGAAGATCGCATTAGAATAAAAGAGGAACCACATCGTATTACACACCCCGAAGAGGAAGACGTGGAGATGGTATCTACGTCATCGAGAAGTGGAAAAATAATTAAGAGTTGACAAATATTTTTGATCTCATTATTATATCATATTCATCCTTACATTAGATTTAATTATATTTTGTTGGTGCCACAAAATTACATTTGTGTATCATAAATATCTACAGTTAACAAATGTTATGGTTTTAAGGTTATGTAATTTATTGTATCCAGTGTTTAGTCAATTTTGTTTGTCGGCCAATTTGTGTTTAATTACTTTGTGAGAATCATTTCAGAAACTGCATATATCAGTATTTGAAAACTTAAAGGTCTACCCAATTCATATTGTAATAACATTTATGTATACATTACATATAAGATTTATTAATTGCGTTCTTCTACCAGACG
>JAYRBW010044860.1:0-11482 GCA_036023295.1 Invenusta paracnida
TCTTGACAGTATTCATTTATTTATTAGTTGATTTCTATACAGACTTTTGATTACTATCTTTCATTGTGTATTATTATATACTTTTAACTTTGTAATAGGTATCAGAAATAAAAAGTAAATTAAGTATTTATTTAGAGTAAAGTCAAGCTTTGAATACATTTATTTGAAATAATCATAATTCATATTCATTTACATAAAGAGATTGTACTATAAGTATAAGTGAAATTGAAAAAAATTGATTGTTGTGTTTAATCAATATGTAATAAAATATTGTGCATAAAAATAAATGCATTAAACAATGAATAATACTATAATAGATGTCTTAACAAAAATTATGGCATGTTATTGTTGCATATGACTTAGAAACATTCCCTCATTACACAAAAGAATATCTGCACCAATTTGTTCTAAGGTAGAAGAAGTTTTGCTCTAAAAATATAAATACATAGGAGTTATTATTAAAAATGTGCATATGAAATTGATTTAGTTACTAAAGCAATTACAGAACAATGCAATAGCTAGAAGACTAATAAAAAAACATTTATGGGAAGTAAATAATATGGATAAATGTTCACAATCTTCAAGTAATTTGACTTGCTGCTATTTTTTATTACATCTCAAGAAATATTTTTAAGTATTATAAGTATAAATGTATTCTATTAATTTTAATGTATTTTTGCTAAAAGGAGGTGTTTATAATTACACATATAAAGCATAAATTACTGACAATTTAATTAATTTATTAGCTGATTATTATGTAGACTTTTGTGTACTATATTGTGTATTATTATATTATTTTTACTTTGTAATAAGCATCTAAAAAAACCTTATTATAAATATTAATTGAGCATTCTTTTTGTGCATGGATATTTTTTATTTTTTATTTGAACAGTTTTTCTTTTTTTGGACAAACATTGGTCATGGACAATTAAGTGTTGACTGTCATTATCGGTTGAAAAAATAGATTAAGGACTTTTGCATATTCCTGCATCCATAGGAAATTCTTCGTTTTCTTGGTCGGCAGTATCTGTTCCTCCAGCTATACCCTCAATTGAATCTGGTCCAATTAAAGAGCATACTAATTCCACTGTTGTTGTCAAAGGGCTAATGCTACATTTGCCACCCCCTGTTTTTTGAGACTCGTCTATAAATTACAGCTTTCTTTTTTATATCCTGTTTTAAGTTTGCCCATTTCATTTTAATTTCTTCAGAACTTTTTTTTGTATTAGAAATAGCAGAAATTTGTTCTAAAATATTTTGCCATATTGCCTTTTTCCTGCTTTTGATATGGACATATTGAATTTAGAAAAAAGAACCTTCTCATATTTTTCGAACTCTTCTTTTAAGACGGCCTTTTTCAGAAAAATTTACAACTTTATACGCGATATGCCATTTTATTGCAAACTTTGCAAAGTATAAGACGATACCTACTTTAAAAATTATAATCGAGCTGTTTTCAAATTATTACCGCCTTAAAACTTAACTTTTTAGTTAATTATTTAGTTAAATAAAATGTTAACTAAAAAGTTAACTATTTTTAATGAAACGTATTTAACTAAAAAATTCAACCTGTAATTAACTTTTACAGTTAACTAAAAATTAATTAAAAGTTAACTTTCTAATTTTATAGTTAGATTTTAGTTAACAGAACAGTTAACTTGAAAACTAAAGTTAAGTGAAAGTTAACATTTCAGTTAACTTTTTAGTTAACTATTTTTTATGAAATGTATTTATAGTTAACTAAAAAGTTGACTAAATTTAATACTTAAATTACTTTATGAAACGCACCCCAGATAGTCAACATGTAGATAACACGAAAACGTACCTACAGCTTGAAGAATCTGACAGATTAAACTGTAAAAAGTGAAATACCTTTAAATCTATAAAGGTATCTTAGAATTTATTAATTTATAGTGTCTCCGTAGCTAAGCGAGTGTTATACGATCGGTAACTTATTATATGTATATATTTCTAATATAATTTGGCGAGCCACAATATATCAATTTTCAAATAATACACATTCTATTGTCAACTAATTTCAAAAAGAATTTTCTTCATAATCTTATTGAAATTGTGGTTGTAATCGTCATTGTTATTATAGTATTTATACAACGTACTAAATCAATTTTTTTATGCAATGTGGGAAGTATTATTTATAGAAATACGGATATGTGGCATGTCAAATATTAAGAAAGATTTATAAATATTATATAAATACCTATTGGAATTTATTTATGTAGCAGCTCATATACTTGTACGTACTAGTTTAGACTTTCATTCAAAAAAACTACAAATTTATTATTTTAGTCGCATAAATTGCCATTGAAGTGATATTAAATATCTATAGTAGTATATATAATTATTGCACAATATGAGGTACCTAATTACATTTTCCGTGAAATCATTAATATGCGTAACAATCTGAAATATCTTGAAAATACTTTTAGTTCTTATCATCTTGTTTGAATTAGGTTTTCAATAATTTACTCGCAATATTGCAGAATTAAAAAAAAAATTGATAGCATTCATCATTATTTGGAAAACTATTTTGAATTGCTTGATTTTATCATTTTGATATTATTCTTCATTAAATATATAAACTGCATCTATGGCGGCAGAGAAGGATCATACAAAAAATAAGTAAGAATATGCTTCATGCATAAATATTTGCCACAATGCGTGGACATATATTTCTCATATAGGTTAGAAATTCGATATATTGACTTTTATGTGTATGTGTACATTCGTGTTTATGTGTAACATGTAACAACTTATACATATGTGGAAATAATTGCAAATATCACATTAACACAAATATATTGATATTTTCGTGTTTTGCAGGTTGCTCCATTATATTCCGGATAAATTTGATTGTATGGTTTAGTTTGACTATCTGAAGTATTAGATAGAATGGTTGGCAATCTGTGGACTCCGAAGCAAAGCTTTACACTTTATTTATACCAATTCGCAGATGACAGTATGTTGAACTTGGTGTACTGCCTAAACAAAACATACGCGTTTGCATTATCACAATATTCTACTTCTCCCATTATGGATATAAGAGCTTCACTTTGCTTGTTGTTACTTGGCGAGCCTTCTTGCTAAAGGAATTTCTAATTTTCTTGACTTCCTTGTGAAAGAAGACTTCAATAAGGAAAGCTATCAAATCATATGTTGCTTTTTTATCATTGTGAATTAACTTTAGTATATAGACAAAGTTAATCTAAAATGTAGTTATACATATTTTTTTATGTATAATATACATAAATATATTTGTATATATCATAAATATGTACATTTTAAAGGTATATATTACATACGAGTGGGCTTCAATAAGTTCTCAAATTTAATATTAAAACAATATCCTACACATATTTGTTGTGTAATTTTATGAACAATAGAAGCATCTAAGAAATTGGTGAACAGTTCAAGTAATTATCTCTACGTATACCTTCATAATACAACTTTAGAAAATCTAAGTCAATATTCTGTTAGAAACATAGCAGAAATAGTAAATTTTATGCAAAAATTTTAAAAAGTGTAATTTTATTCATAAAAAGATTTCATCCAATGTAGCAATGCGGTCAATGTTAAAGACATTAGTTTGTAAATTTATAAAGTTCATATTAAAATTGTACTTTAAATAAATTATCAATTTTTGTTAAAAATTTCTTTTTGATATTTTAGTGTAAAATTTACCTTTTATACCATGTTTCCAGTAACATTTTGACATAGATTTTTGAAATTTAAATTGTGAAAGTATCTGTGGACCTATTTACTTAAACTTGTCACCAATTTCTTAGATATTTCTATTGTTCATAAAACAACATAGATTAAATGTGTAGGTTATCGTAATGAGTCCGAAAACTTATTGAACCCCCTTCGTATTTTGTATATTTGTATATACATATTTTTAAACATTGGGGTGACTTTTACGAATTCCGTTGTCCTGTTTCGGCACAAGATTCAATCAGTTTCTTTGTATTTCTCTGTTGTCAGGGTCCTTTTTTCTCAATATGTTTTTCCTCTTAGTTAATTCTTTGTCGACTTCTTGGAGAAATGTAGCTTTATAAATTGATTTCCCAGGTAGCATCCCATAGTTTCAAATGGCTATTCAGATATCTATAGATAAGTACATTACGACCACTGGGGATTTCATTTATGGTTCGTCGGTTCCTCAGTGTTGCTTCCGGGTGTCCGAGAGGAGGATGGCAGGGCGACACCAAACACAAGGAGATAAAATTAAGCATCAAGAAAGCTAACTGGGGGAATTTGAGAGGTACACGACGGAGAAAATGGAAACGGTAAAGGACGTCAGTATCGACAGCATCGTTATAAATTCACCGTCCTTTTCACTGACGCAGCCAGGAAAACGATCATTATAGGGTGTCGTACTATTGCCAAACCATACTAGAACGACAAAATTGAGAAAGCTGTCGAAAAAAGAAAGAAAGTAGCTAGAAATATCAAAAATAGTGAAAAGATAAGAACAATTGTGGGTTGAAGCAGGGCAAGAAGTTAGAAAAGTTATCGAAGAAGCCAAGAGAGAAAAATTTGTGGCTAATTTGAGTGGTGGAATAAGCTGAACCTAGGGAAAAAATTACTATGTTAAAAAAACTCTTTGCAGTTATGCTCACTAAGGTATCTAGTATCACATTAAAAAAGTCCAGAAAGAATCCGTGTGGGGAAAAAATGAGGTCATTTTTAAGTTTTGTCTTTTTATCACCTTTTTCCAAAAAATTGTTAAACAATTTTTTGTGAATACATTTGAATTTGCTTATACATATGTACGTGGAATATAGGTAGGTTGATTTTTATTAAACAGAAGTTATTTGATGTTATTCTGGAAATTAATATTGCTATAATTTGGTACATTTTTGCAAGGAGGCTAAAACTTTATTTAATATACGTATTTATTATAAATGCTAAAATTCTTTACCAGATAATTATTTTAAAAATCCTTTAATTAAATAAAATAATCCTTTATACATAAACTTAAATAATGCTAGAAACTAATAAAGCAATTAATGTTTATAATTAAAAAATTATAATAAGTTTATTTATTTTTAAGAAGAATTTTCCAAAAATTTATCCAACAGAGTTACAAGTACCTACATATTGATAAGAAATTACAAAGTTTGTACAATATTTACGAACAGAATATAACTTTTCTGTCCTTATTTGTGCTCGTTGGGTGGGTTGTGCTGGGTGTCACGCGTACCGGTAATGTTCAAGATTAATATGACTCATCTTTATCGTCATCAATGACAACATCAGCCGACTTGTAGCAGCTCTCTCCACGACAACCAAGGCATGTCATAACACAATTCAGCCCATTTTTGTGGCATGAGTACAAGTTCGTAGCACATTGATTTTTTGTGGAACTTTTACACTTTCAGCAAATGAATTTTAGAACATTCGCGGGAGCCACATCCAAATCTGTCATGATTGGGTGCATTGTCTGGTTTTCCATATTCCATCCCTTTTGAGAGGGTCCATGCACATGTTACCTGTAGATGAACACGGAGACTGTGGAAATGGGCTGTCTGCTCTGTTGGAGGCATTCGTTCAAAATCAATTCGATTACATCTAGAAACTATCGACAGATTGCGGGTGTGTCTCAACGTGATCAGCGAAGTCAAAGACTCAGCATCCTTTGCTCCGTAGAGTTGACAGAAAATTGAGATGCCCAGAGTACCAATTTCTTACGCTGATTTATCCACATTAGTGAATTCGTGAGCAAGGTACTGGATACTGTCAGACTTTGGAAACACATTTAATAGGTGTGTCTTTCCTTATCCAAATGTAGATGATGTGGTATCGCATCCGCTCCAGGCATGAATGAACAGTATATTATTACGCATAACTGGGTCTATGACTTCATGGGTTTCATGAATGCTGTACACCTCGATACCTGTCTTCTGTGAGCTTGTCTTGCGTTCTTTTCTGATTTAAATATCAGACATATTGGTTTCCTAGTGGTGCATCAGCAATATAAATATCTCCGTGTCTTCTGCAACAACCATGCGCAGAAACGAAGAAACGAAGATGACCTACTATTTAAGCTAACCTCGAATAATGGCTAAACGAGACTGAAGAGCACGAGAGACGAGAGGATGGAGAGACGCAGGAAGAGAAGCGAGCGCAAACAGAGGGTACAAAAATATCCCTAAAGAAGTCAAGACCAACGGAACTGGTATCCCATCATAGTGCAGCCCCTTGAAAAGCTTGAAGATTAGGACGAATATATTGGGGTTCACCACCTGTAATAGGGAAACTAGTGAGCGGAAGGAAAAAGCAATGAGGTTTCTGGAGACTAGACGGATCCGCAATCGATGGTACAAAAATCGGAAGTGGAGAAATCGTAGTCCACTGTGCTGACGGCAGCAATAAGAGAGAAGCTATTCCATGGAAACAGCAGGGAAACAGCGCTCCAGTTGTAAAACGGAGCTAATGACTCTGAGAAGAGGCCTACAATAATCCTCAATGCTAAGAATGAAAAAGCCGGCAATCTTATTCGGGTCTTCACAGACAGTTAATCCTCTCTCCAAAACATCGAGAACGCGAATGACAGGAACCGGTGTGAAATTGTGAACCAAATCATCAATATCTGCGACAATTTGCATAAATAAGAACGTAGGGTTGAAATGCAGTGTATCCTATGTTCTCTGTGATATTGACGGAAATGAGGAAGCAGATGAGGAGACGAAGAGAGGTTCTCAGCTTGACCAAGCGCATGTCCCACTCGGCGTGGAATCAATGGTGACGGCAACAAAGAGGTTCAAGTCAGCAGAGATCAAGACCGTCTATTCAGACTGATATAAGAAAACCAAAGGTATTCCATTCAGTGACGCAGGACTCACGCACAAAGAAACCATCATCATCCATTAACTGTGAGTAGGGAAATGTCTGCTCCTCAGGAAGTACTTTCACTCGACTGAAAAGGCAGAAAGGCCGGTATGCCAAGAGTGTAGAGAACGTGGGATCAATGCAGAGCACCTCCAAGACGGTGGTCCTTGGATGTAGAAGTATCTTCTACAGATCCCAATCTTACAAAATGCCTGCAACCTACTGGAACTATCGAGGAACTATCGAGGTGCGGGCTTTTTGGGAAGAAACTCCGGTAAACCGGCGTTCTGGAGTCTCGTGCTAATCCACGCCGGAGATATGGAGGAGAACCCCGGACCATCTAGAGGTACCAAACTTAAAATTCTGCAATGGAATGCAGACAATCTGAGAACTAAACTGACAGAACTCGAACACTGGTGCAATACCCACAAATACCCAACAACGGATAGCAGTACCGGAGAGGTGAAAGAGAAAGTGTTTTACGAAAATCGCATGAAAGCAGAAGCCTTCGCCAAAGAGTCCTCGAACGTGTCTAGATTACCCCGAGAGAGAGATAGAGATAGAGTAATCAGAAAAGAAAAGATCGAACATCAGACGAGAGCATGTAGAAACTGCATGGGACAGAGAAACAGAGGATGCTGCGAGATTGAAAATTACGAAATCTCTAAAGCTATCATAAAATTGAAAAAATGATAAGGCGGCGGGTGACGATGGCATCCATGGCGAGATGATTAAACACCTCGCAGACAAGGGAAGAGAAAAGCTAAAAGAATTGTTTAACATCTCGAGGACGAATGGTACTGTCCCAAACAGATAGAAAGAAGCCACTATTATCCCAATCGCAAAAAAAAGACCTTAGTAAAATGGGTAGCTACAGACCAGTCAGCCTCACTAGCCACATAGTGAAACTACTGGAAAGAGTGATCAGAGCTCGTCTGTACTATGTACATCATCGAAAAGACAGGAGTAATCAGGGACATCCAAGCTGGCTTCAGAACAGACCGCTCAACAGAAGACCAAATAGGTAGAATAATCCAATCCATCCAAGATGGTTGGAACGAATCCAAACCAGCTAAAAGATCAGTCCTAACGCTATACGATTTTTCGCGGGCGTATGACAAAGTTAGGAAGGGCTCATCGTTCAAATGTATTGTAAGAGCACACCTTACAAGATGCATGATTAAATGGGTCCAAAACATATTAGCAGACCGAAGAGCCAGGGTAAAAATCAACTTCGGACACAGCAAATACCACAGCTTCAGAGAGGGACTCCCCCAGGGAAGTGTTCTAGCCCCGACGTTGTTTCTTATATGGATTAACGACATAAGTGTGAATATGACAGATAAAGTTGAAAAGTATCTCTTCGCAGATGACATGGCAACACTGGCTCAACACACGAATCTAGATACTGTAATCGACGCTAGTCAATCCACAGTAAACAACTTTAACACCTGGGTGAAACTCTGGAAACAGAAACTAGCGGTGGAAAAGTCTGAAAGCATTATATTCTCAACATGGTTCAAAGAAGCCAACAAAGAAGCCAACATCACCATCGACGGCGAAACAATCAAGACCAATAAATGTGTTACATTTCTTAGAATCACGCTAAACTTGGAACTTCTTAACTTCAACATCCATGCGAGAAATATCAAAAGTAAGACAGAGAACCGGATCAAGCAATTATCAGTGCTCTATAACAAATCCTGGGGTGCCAAAGAGGACACTCTTAGAAGCGTGTAAATGACCTACATACGTACTGCTGTCGAATATGAAAATGGAGTATGGATGTCGGCTATGAGCGATACGCCAACAACAAAATCCAAATAACACAAAGAAAAGCAGAGAAAATAATAACAAGATGCTGTAGCAGATCGAGGGCCGACGAAGTGGAGGAAGAAGCTAAATTGGAACCAATCAACATCAAAATTGTAAGCAAAGCTACGAAACTGTACGAAAGAGCCATGCGAAGAGAAGCCAAAGACCTACTCAACATGCTGGCGAGGAATAAGAAAGCGAGATTGAAAACCACGGCGGGATTGGGAGACATCGGCATTAAAGCGAGTAAAGACGGCAACTATGCCACAATACCAAGGGAACGTAGAGCTAGAGGTGTTGAACGACACCCATGGAATAGAGTTCAAAACATCAGGATAACCACTAGTATCGAAGGATCCACTAACAGAAACAGCGAAGCTGAAAGAAGAAGGACCGAAGCTGAAAATGACCTAACAACCCTAGAGAAAGCTAACTCAACTATCTACACCGATGGGTCAGCCATTGATGGCGACAGAAATGGCGGTGGAGGAATTGTGGCTTACTGAGCAGACGGCAGTAAAACAGAAGAAGTCATCCCGGCAGAGATCCACTGCTCCAGCTGTATGACAGAACTCCTAGCCCTCAGGAGTGGCCTGCTGATGGCCAAGAACGCGAAAAAGGAGCAGACTGGTCAGCTGATCAGGTTCCTCGCCGACAGCCAAGCATCACTAGAAAAGATCCAAAATGCCGACGACAAAAACATTAGTGCCATAGTCGTTGATATTCTGAAGACCTACGACGAAATCCACAGGGATGGAAGAGAAATCGAACTTTAGTGGATCCCCTCCCACTGTCTAATTGAGGGTAATGAAGAAGCTGACATGCAAGCCAAGAAAGGAACGGAGCTAAACCAAACCGCAGTGGCACTAGATGTCGAATCAGTAGTAGCGGCAACCAGAAGAAAAAAAACATCGTAGAAACAAAACAAACAATAGAAGTCACTCAGAATGGTACAAAAAGGTTAAAGAAACCAAATTAGAGATCGCGGGTCTCAAGAGAAATGAATGCCGTACCATACACCAACTCAGAGTCGGCAAGAGTCCCCTGCACAGAAGCTACCTCCACAGCATCAACAAAATGAACAGTCCAACATGTGAAGAGTGCCTGGAAGCGGACGAAGATGTTGAACACCTCCTACTAAAATTCTCGAGTTGGGAGGCCAGTAGGCGCGCGATCTTTGACACTAACAGCCTCAACCCCAAAGAAATATTCAGAAACCCACACAAAATCCTGAAATTCCTCGATAGGATCGGCCGCGGACAGTGGTCGGCCGGGGACCCTCCGGTCCAGAATTAGAAGAAGAAGGTGGAGAAAGTGGAATATCTATCTTTTTCTGCCTCCACTTGGAGACCAAGAGAAGATCTATGTTTGACGATCCCAACCCTAACATCGTCGCGATATTCAGCAACCCACCCTTGATTATCCAATTTCTGAAAAAGAACAACCGCGGATGGCCAGGGCCCCCCTGGTGCAGAAGTAGAAGAAGAGTAAAGGTTATAGTATCTGTTGATTATAGCCTGTGTCTACCAATTCAAATAAGAAGGTTGCTACAGTAAAATAATGTATTGTAATATTTCATCGTAATCCTATTCACGCATAGTAAAAAAAGAAGATGATACAGGGTGTATATGCAAATAAAGTTAAGTTAAGATGACGAAAAAAGAAAAGAAAATAGATATGGATAGAGAACTTGTAATAGGTTATTAACATATTTGTGTAGGAATAACTTTTGTGTTAAAAATAAGTACTTTGAAATGAGTTAAATTTATAATCGATGGTAAGTAAGAAATAAAAGATGGCCTAGTATGAGTACCAGTTAAAAAACGATTACACACGATTACATACGATTATACATTATCACTTATTATAAGCCAAGAACAAGAGCGTCAGCAATTGGCTTGAGAGATGCTAACAGCCTATAGTCATTAATGCTAAGGAGAATAGGCCCATATTTGATCGCTAATAAATCAGGCTAAAATGCAGGCTTAAGATAAGGAACATAATGCACCTAATATGAACATTTTAAAAGGTTTCTAGATACTTTTTTAAAAGGGGTCAATTTCGATGACAAATTGTTTCAGTTTCTTCTTCTTTTTATATATATTATATTAATATATATAAAACAACAATACTAATTGTCATGTGCATTCAAAATTCAAAATTTGAAATCTATCAATGTATATAGAATGAAAGTATTAATCGATGCTTAGATAATATATGATTCTTTAATTCTATGAACCTAGAACGTGTGGTCGATAGCAGCATAGGCTAAAAAATTCTTTAAATGAAGATATGGTATAGAAGAAGAGCCAAGTATATTTCCGCCTAAATATGTTTCTTCCAACCAGAGTGGAGATGAAACTTTTAGTAAGGTTCCCACCGGAGAGTAACAATATAATATATACTATAGTGTAAAAGTACTCACCCTATTCTCATTAATTTATTCGTTATTTTAATTTGTGCTCAGCCTAACTGTAATGTTCCATAATTCACTTGAAAAAAATAAAAAATGTTAGTAAATAAATATTTCCGTAATTATTAGCGAAAACAAGCAATTGATATTATTTTTATCTGTATTGACTGTTTAGTTGGCAGTATTTCTGTGCGCCTTGTCCGATATGATTATACATCTGGTCAGGTGCAGATCCAGGGAGGGTTCAACGGGTTCAAATAAAAACCCATCAGAAGATTGGGCCGTATGAATAAAAACAAGCAAATGCTTATAAGCAATTGCTAAAAGAAAAAGCAAAAGCAAAAGGTTTTGCTTATTAGGAAAAGGTGTAAGGAAAAGCAAATGCTTAAAAACATATGAATAACC
>JAYRBW010044871.1:0-11481 GCA_036023295.1 Invenusta paracnida
CTTATCAACAGGTTTCCAGAAGAGCTCAAAGTTGTGCCATTCCACATTTTCATGGATAATCTGTTTTCAAGTATGCAGCTTATCCTAGAAATGAGCAACATAAATTATTTCTACACGGATACAATACGTTAAAATAGAATCCCAACATCTTGTTCAATTGCAACTAGAACAAACACTTTACAAGAAGGCTCGTGGTTCTTCGAGCTTTGCTTATGATGAATATAATGAGACAGTCAGTGTAAATTGGATGGATAATGCATGCGTGGCCTTTGCTTCAAATATTAATGGCGTATTACCACTCTCCTCGGTTAAACGATATTGCCGTTCAAGAAAGTGTCATATCCAAGTTGATCACTTATCTTGTGTGATGACATATGTACAATGCCAACATAGATAAAAATAATATTCAGAAAATGGTCGATTATGACACGGTGATTCAATGTATGTATAGCAATGCATACCAAAATCATCGTTCTTTTGGTCAACTTGATTCTCGAAGGTCAGTTGCAAATTTATTGTTGAAGCGTTATAGCTCCAAGCCACATCAATGGATACTGATGGGTTTCAGTGCCTGTAGACAAACGTTTTTCCATTAACATTCGATTTCTTGACCAAAACAAACATTGGAAAGCAAATTCGTTGTGCTTTGCAGTTTTGTACATAGATACTCACAACTATCAACTCCAAATGTTGGGATGGTTTATGGGCCTGATGCTTCCAAGTTTGACATAATGAATAACTCTGATTTTTTTCTTTTTCACTTCATTTATAGACTAATGCATGTTTGCACAATATTGTAGGATCGCATTTCGTATCTAATAGATACAGATATAATTATTTATACTCTATTATTTTATATGGTCATGAAATATAATTGCATACTTAATATCTACTTTAGAATTGAATTTTAAATTTGGTTCCTTTCAATATTGTTACCAGTGTCCTAAAAATAGGAAATCTAGTATTTTCAATAAAATCAGTTAAGAACACAATTTTATACAAAAACATTACTTAGGGTAATATGTGATATAAAGCTGATATGTAATTATCAAAATGAACAATTTTATACTTTGTGAACGAATGGGATAATAAAATGTTAATATTTTCGTTATAAAGTCTATATACCTTTTTCATAATCCATTACAATTTTGTCTGTATTATTTCTTACAATTCTGTTAAATGATTCAATGAATTAAACTTACATATATTATGTATTTTGATAATGTTATCAATAAATATACCAATTGACCGTTGCGAGAGCACTTAGTTAATTTATATATATAGACTTAGCACTGGATAATCTTAATAATTATATAAAATATTAAAGAAAAATCATTTTGCAATTAAGTTTATACTAGTTATATATGCATAATATAATACCACTCAAAATACAACTTTGTAATAATTATATAATATGTATGTATTTATCTCCATTTTAGAAAAAAAAGTGTTGCAATCAAATTAATTAAAACTCTTTCGAACGATGCATTGAAGGAAGTACAGCGATTCATTGATCTAAGAAGTGAACATGTTGTTGACATGTTGGATGTCTTTCTCGATGAAAACAAGTCATACATAGTGATGGAACTTTGCGAGGTAAAACACACTTGCATCGTGTAATTTTTTGTTTTTTTAAATATAATTTTTGAAAAACTGTTGTAATTGATATATTATTTCATAGTATATTAGAAAAATGTGTTGAGTAGAAATGATTTGTTTATGTCATTACTAGTATGAATAAGGAGATTTTTGTATTTCTGTTTATTTTATCTAGGGTGGAAATCTTAAAAGTGCAATTCAGAACGGTTATTTCAATAGTAACTATCGTATTTACGATTGTTTCCGTCAAATTGTCCAGGGTGTCCAGTTTATTCATTCGCAGAGGATTTGGCACAAACACTTGAAACCTGAGCAAGTTCAATTATTATTAATTTCACCACAATATATAAATAGCTACTGCATTATGTTTGTATTATTTCCATTTATTAGCTAAAATGTAAGTATAGCAAGAAGTACTTTTAAGCAGTACTTCTTTAAACTCACTACTTTTTAGTAATCTAGATATTACATATGTGATATCTAGTTAAATGATTTTATTTCAAAGTTTCTAAAATACATTATATTAAATACAATAGAAAAAATAGTCTTGACATTATTAAGAGAAGTGAATTATAAAGGAGTGACTTCATTCTACTAATATAAATTACTCGCAGTACGGAGAGAGCTTCATGTGTTACATTTGAGTGGTAAAAAGCTGGACTAACTACTTTCTGTAGCAACTTCATGCGCAGGACTCAAAGTTAATCTGTCAGATTACAGTGACTTACAGATTATCATACTCTAACAGTTACAACCGGGTGAAGTGAAGTTTTACGTTGATATTCAATGAGACTGTTAATGAACAGTTAATAATAGAAAGGACCGCCATCGCAGTGATATATCTGCCTTAGTTTACTACCGAATCCATCTGCACCAAAAAGACTGGTGTTGTGGTGTTTCGACTTCGATCTATATTCTGACTTTAGAATTACCATTGAAATTAAAGAATGATATGAATTAAAATCCAGTGTTTCTCTACAATTATAAATTTTTAAAAGTTGATGATTTTAATTCACTGAAAAGTAACATAAAATATTTTACAAAATTGGTTAAAAATGTCTCACAAATATATTTTGAGAAGCATTCAAATTGATCAATTTGCTTCAAAGATAAAAAAAGTTTATTTTAAGATACGGTTATGAAAATATTATTATTATCTTTAAAAATTTTACAAATTAATTTGTACAAAAAATGTTTCCAACGATTAATTATTGTTCGATTTTTCTACACATTCATTTTTAATAATCACATATACATACTAGCACATACAAATAACAAACTATATATAATGGTATGTAAACATATTGTACTTTTTATATTTATGTATGACAATATTTAATATGCAAATATGTACGTAATATATAATTGAAACTTAAAAGAAGAATAACATTTGCAGGAATTAAGAAATAAAAAATAGCATAAAAAGTCATCTGCAATCTTTTTGTTGTGGACATTTTTATAACATATTATTTGTTACATGTCTCTCCACAGGAATATTTTATTAAAAGGAGACATTTGGAAAATCGGAGATATTGGAATATCTCGATATTCAGATGCTCAACCAAATGGAGTATCTGATCTTTATTATACTCCCTCAGAGGATGTTGATGGATCTGAATGGTCTGAAAAATTGACAATTTGGTAAATAAAACAATGTTATACTAAATATATTGATATTTTTATTTTTGAAATAATGATAATGAAGATATTATCACATTCGTACTTAATGAGATATATTATATCACAATGTGTTAGTGCAGCCCTTGTTCTAGTCTTTCGAAATATAGTTTACTTTATATAAAAGTGTTATCAATGTAATTACCTTAAAAGAAACGAATTATAAACCAATAATTGCTTGATTACTTACACGTGTCTTCTTAATGTAATATTATGTAACAATTTATAAAAATGTAGCATACATAAATTGAACTAGATTAAAAAATTCATTTATATACACATGTAAGTATAATCTATAAAGAATTGCTTCCAGCATCTAGTTACTTCTTAATTATTTGTAATTAATATTGTCTGTTATATTATATTATGTATATTATGTGTAAGACAAAATTAACTTACTCTATGTTTGTGAACATTCTGAATCGTATAATCTTGTAATCTTAAATTCAGAAATGTTATAGCTACATAACATGTATCATATTTATAAGTGTATGTGTATAACTCAATGAATAATGGCATATTTAATTAAAATTGTTTTAAACCAACATAACCTTAACGTTAAAACTTCTAATAAAATATAGTTTTTGGATAACAATGGTCTTCACGATTACCGAAAGATACTATTAAAAGATTCAAATGAATTGATTTGTTTAACTTGGATTTAACTAGCATTTGCTAAAAGTGCTTGGATTATAATTAGTACAAAGCATATATTACAAAGTAGATAATAATTTAGGAAATTATAGAACATTTTATTTAAATCAGGTATTCGATATATCACCTCTCTCAATTACACAAAGGTGTTCCCGTTTGACAATATTTTGGGACACTTTGAGTAGGGTGCTTTGTGTGATTCTATTGATGCTGTTTGTGATGTTCTGCTTCAACTCATCTAGAGTTCTATGTAGGGTTGTTTAACACTAGAACTACAACGATTATGTACTACATAGAACTACCATGCCGGTCAATTGACCGGTAACATATTTATTTATATTATGAATGAAATTGTAATTAAATCATGAAATTGTCATTAAATCATTATAAATAATTAGTATAGATAAATATATGTACATATGAAATTATAATTTCAATAAAGTGTTATATAATTTTATGTGAATATACCTTTACAGTATTTTAGATATAATTGAACAATTGTTATATACTATGTAATATATGATTAATATAAACGATCAAACACCACAATAAAAACATAGATAGGTAAAATGTATTGTTTTTATAACACAAACAACGTTTTAAAAAGTTCACTGTGGAAGTCATCCCTGAAAAACAATTGATAAGGAGCTGCTACAGCAGTATATATTTCAAACAGGACATGTCGTTTTCGTATTGTACTTTTTGCATCGACGGCAGGTAGTTCGGCGAGCCAAATGTTCAATGTCTTCAGCATCAGTTCTTTGGTGACGCTGAATTGGGGACAACTGTTTCCTCTGTCGACGATCAATATGTGCCTTGCAGTACTTTTTGGAAAGTGGAATATGAAAATCTCGACGGGAATTCTGCCAAAGCCTGGTGTACGTTGTTTTATTATGAAAGCGTTGATAAAACACATATCAACCATGTTGAAGAAAAAATAGAGTGACCATCTTCTGCATGCAGCTTTGCTTGAGTAATCATTTAACATTTCATAGGCCTTGTCGACCACATATTTGGTGTCATTGTAGAATAGTACAATCTCAGGAGTCTTCTTGGTGTTTTCAGGCACGTTGCCAACTTTGTGGACATTGGACAATAGATAGACTATCTTGTATGCGTTTGGCTTTGCATCTCAAAAGAGTAGTGTTGATGGAAAAAAAAATACAATCGTACAGAGGCGCGGTTTTGCATGCTTCATGCATTTCATGCAGCTCGTCAATCGTTACTGATTCATGGAGACGATAAGCTCTGGAAGTCTTGATCATCATGCGGTCGCAAAATATTTTTTTTATATTATAGAAAACCGATCCTCTCGTTTGAGGTTCACTCTGGAAGCTTTACCACAAAACAAATAATGCGAAGAATCTATTAAAATTTGTTACGTAGCACTGTTTTGGTGAAATGAACCCACTTAAGTTTTTACTCTAACCAGTTTCTTCACTCCAAAAGTTATTGTGTGCCGGTTCATTTCGTCCTTTAGTTACGCCGCGATAGATTAACAGACCTATGAATGCTTTCAAGTTCGATACGGTTAATATTAAAATGTGGTACACCAACATTGGCAGTTGCTTCATTATTTGTATATCTTATAATGTCATCAATATTGTTTTTATCAAACAGTTCAAGGAATACATCCACGAGTTCATCAGATGGTGTTAAAATATACACTGTTGCACCACCTTCATGACGAATTATATTTCTACGTGGAGCCTGCACAATATTATTATTGACAGACTGCTTGTTCCACTGAGTTCCATCCCTTTAGGTTAGAGGAGGCGTTACCAAAGTAGATTGATAAGGTATATCGGATAAGTTAGAATCCGTGTCATCATCTGTGTCCTCAATCGCAGAACCATCATCGTTTTGGGAGTCAATTACTTGATCATTACTACCGTCATCGTCCACTTTCAATTCCTCCATTATTCGAGCAACTTTTTCTGCGGTGTATCGTCGATTAGGCAATATGGTAAATGTATACAATGTATTTATTTCAGATAATAGTTAGTTAATAAATGAATAACCGGAAACAAATATACATTATTTTTTCAAATAGGTTCACAAATCGCTTCTAATAGGCTGAGTGGGTAAATTTAAAAATTACATATATTTTTGTATATTCAAATGTGTTTGACCAACTAGCAAGCAGCAAGAGATTGTACACACATACAGAAAGTAATTTACGCACGTGACTATAAGTTGTTATTGTTTTGAACACTATTCATACAGTAACTACCAGAAACAATTTGTGCTAGCTATAGTTAAGGAATAGGAATATAGTAGTTCTAGGAATAGTTCTATAGTAGTTCTAGGAATATAAGGGTATTACTAATATACTATATATGCATCTGTATTTATTTCATTGGAAATACAAAGCATTAGACTAAATGGAAAGTTACCACAAATCTAAGGACCCCAATATTTATAAAAACATTGTAGTAGTCAATTAAAAATTGCTTACTCGTCAAATGACCGGCTTGGTGGTTCTAGTGCTTATTTCAGGTAACCCTAGGTAGAGACACTTGAGGCACTATTAATAAACAAATTTGGTGGACGTGTATCACTTTCGAATTACATATTAACTAAGTGCAAAAGTGCCACATATCAATCTCTCAGCAAATAAGTTTACACATAAGAATTAACCATTACATTTACATCACACCAACTGCCCCACGTTCCTCCTACCTTCGCGCGGTGTGGGGTGGACCCGTCGCAGATACCACTGAGACTGGACAGGTCGTCGCTAAAAGCATTACGCGCTTCAATCCAGCAGCCATGAATCGTTTTTAAACAAGATCTACAGGTGGATGGAGAACTTAGAAGGTGAGGGCAGATCGTTGACGTTCACCTGGGTCCCGAGACACTGTGGTATACCTGGTAACGAGATGGCAGACGTAGAAGCGGGAGGAGCGGTAGAAGGCGATCAGATTGGGGAGGAATGTCTCTTTGAAATTAATAAAGCTAGAATATCGTCTAAAGATGTGAGCTGTACGTTTTCAAACGAGATAATCAGAAGCATCTATGGTGATAACAGGATCAGCAGAGAGGAAGAAAGAAGGTTGAGTAAGCAAGAACGGATTAGCTTAAGAAGATTTAGAGTAGGCCACTCTCTAGAACTGAGAGCCTACAGGAAAAGATTGGCCTGGACGTAGACGATGTTTGCAGAGTATGTGGAGAAGAGGCCGAAAGCACAGAACATGTCCTATTGAGATGTTCCGGTGTGGGACAATTGAGTTGAGAGGAAGGCATCACTGGAATGGAGAATCTTTGCAACAACCCAACAGGAGTGTTGAATATCTGGAGCAAGTTCAAAGAGACGGTATTATTGGTATTAGGATAGTTGAACAAGAACAAGAACCACACACACTCAACTGTGCTTTTACATGATTGTACATAGCTTATATTTAAGTATCTTAATCCATATTCTACTAGTTACTGTTTTCCAATTAGTTTCTGCATATATGTTCGCTACAACCCTTGCATATATTATAGGTACGTACACTACATACACATACAGTTATTTTACTTTATGTTTTTATAGCAGTGTAGGTGTAATTAATTAATTAATTTATGATGTGTAATACTAACCAATTTAGTATATGATTTTGAGTGTTTTGAAAGTTTTATTTGTGACAGCTATGTTTCAGAAATGTCCCGATTTAGAAAATCTGAATGTTGACAGGTCAGGAAATAGTCACATGAGGTAAAATCTGAGGAACGCGGAGTAAAAAGGCTTTTGAAATTGTTCTTTCGCTAAAAATCTCATAAATGTGTTTGAGTGACCGATGGATTGTGTGTGCCGTAGCACAGTCTTGCTGAAACCAAGCTGAATTGATTTATTCTTCTCTAAGCGTGACAGAAAACTGGTACACAAAATCACAATACACCTCACTATTCACTGTGTTGTTTAAAAAGCATAAGAAAAGTCTTTGTACAAAAATCGCATCCCTGAAACAAACTTTTTGGGGCTTAAAGGTGTCTATTTGTATTCTTGAGGGATTTTCTGTGCTCCAGTATCTGTTATTTTGGGTATTCACATACCTTGATAGTCAATTCACGCCTCATCTGTCCAGAAACACAGAAACAAGTGTTAAGAAAGGCGGGATCATCTTCAGTCACGAAAATTAACCGTTCACAGAATTCAGTGCGGAATTCATAGATTCATAAACGTTCTCTTTCATCATAGAAAACCTTGATTTTGTTTGGAAATAAATGTAAAACACGTCGAACAATTTTATGTACAGTTATGTACGGAATATCGACATGTTTCGAAACAGTTCTCGGATATGCACATTGAATTGCGGCAACTTGTTCATCGCCTAGAAACGGTGTTTCAGAACGATTCTTATCAAAGTGGATTAAACCTGTAGTTCTGAATTTGTAAATTATATGTTTTATTATCGAATTATGTGGTATTGGTGCTAAAGGGTTTAACTCATGCAATGCATTTTTGCGGTGGCATAGCTTCCAGTTCTGCAATAATGTTCAACAACACACACTCATCAATTGACAAAACCATGATTTGGGAATTAATGTATGCTGTGAATTTCTAAGCATCTAATACTAAGATTAAAGACAGAATTTCCAATTATCTAATACTAAATTTTAACAAGCGGAATTTCCAATAAACTAATACAAATGTTAGACACGTAGAATTTATAGGAATCTACAATACATTTAAGAACGCGGAATTGAATACTCTAAAATATTTAAACACATCCACCGCGTTGAGACTGCAACTGAAACTGCAACTGTTACAATTTATATTTTGTCCCTTTTTAACATTATCATTAAATTAGACATTCATGTTTCCTTTAATTTATGAAAAATATATAAATTTAATTCATTCAATTTGTCCATCGCGATAGCTCTTCTTTCTTATTCAAATTGAAATAAAGTTTTACATTGTATATTTTTTAATGATGTGTACGTATTTCGTAACATATATCCGCACCTTGTTCATAATTTTATTAAATATCAATCTGCAGATCTATATTGTATCCATACCATTAAACCTCATAATGGGGGTGTTTATAACATGTGTTGCATTATCTGGAAACTAAACAGTTAACCAATAATTAAGATTTATGATAGTGAATATAACGCTAAAATAATATAATATAAAACATGCGTATTAGAACAAATAACAATGTGGTATGGACTTTTGTATCCGAACATGTCAATAAAGATATTGGAGAAATATTAATGATATGTTAAATATATACATAAGCAAATCAATAAAATCATTTTAACACTTTTTTTACTAAAATGTTATATTTCAAATATATTTTATTGTGGCACTAATATATACTGTAAATGTATACTTGAGTTTCGCGTATAATAACATATTTATTCATTTTCTTTGTTTTATTTAATCTAGGTCTCTAGGCTGCATCCTGTTCGAAATGTGTACCAAAAGAAGGTATTCTTCTGGGTTGGATTATTATTCCTGGTTTCGCCTGAGTAAACAACATGCCTGGGTATTTTTTCAAAATTTGATAAGGTGAGTAAACTAATCATGTTTTTATCATATTTTTAATGAGAAATCATCCATTTCGTTTAAACGAAAATATTTTATTTATTAAAAATATAATAGCATTGATGTAATTGTTTATTTTTACATATTTACTATTACTATTAGTTTTGATTTGCAATATTCATAAAACATAAAAAAGCAAATTATGCCATGTTAATATGTTATTAGTTCATTTTGTAATTCTTTACAAACTGTGTTTTAGTTTTTCCTTAAATTATATATTTATTTTAGTTTTATATAATATATTAGGAAATATATCTCTCGATAAGGATTTAAAAAAGGAAGAATCAATTTGATAATGCATAGTTTTCATATTATTTGTCTGAAAGTTGAATATACCAACATTGATAACATAAACATTGCATCTCATTCGACGAGATAAGACATGTTCAGAATTAAAATGAATATTTACTTCATAATTCAATGCATATATTCAAAAAGCTTAAAATATCGGAATCGTTTTGTTTTTATAAAAATTAAGTATATAATCATGTTTCTTCTATTTTGCAGAATGTTGGCTGAAAATCCGGATGACAGACCTACGTTAGCCGATATCGCGAAATTTCTTTAAAGTAAGTTTAAAAATTCAGATGTATCATAACTTAAAATTATGAGAATCCTGAGTGCAATCCTAAACAGTTTTTGTATCCTGACACTTTTTAAAGTCTTCTGTTTTATTTGGGGTGAAGAAAGGAACTTTAAGTAGCAGCAGGATCGTTTATTTGGAATAGTATAGCAATCGTACGTTCATTCACATAGCTTTCTTATTCGAGCCTATCGCCACTATAACTCATCTTATTACACATAAGTAGCCGAGCGAATAATACTTATTACAATCATACAAACTAAAAGCCAATAACAACAATATAATACAAGTATGCAGCAGTAAATAATAATTTGCATATTACACTATCATACACAGCAAGAATCAATACAACGTAATATACAACATATAGAATTAAACACCATACATAACATCTTTTTTCTTAACTTCTAATTCCGAAATGCATGAACCAAAGCTGTCATAAGTGTTTTATATTCAGAAAGTAGAACCAAATTAAGTAAAATAGGTGTAACTTGAAATCTCCTAAAATATATATTCAAAGCAAATGTTTTGATGACAATTTGTTGTGGATAAATCAATATTTCAATTTAAATCAAAATGTTAAACAGTTTTTAATTCAAACATTTTTCGTGCAGCGGTTGGAAAAAACTCTGTTAAAACTGGATATATTTTCAAAATATAACATGTATTTGACTTTAGTGAAGTCAATCAGGTTTAAACGCACTTGGCTTACGAATAGATGTTGCATCTGTTAGCGTATCCTCAACGTAGATCGCGTATAGTTACCATTTCAGACGCTTGCTTCATAGATGGTTTTATTCCGTTAGTTTTTGTTCTATTTTATTTGGCAGATATAGAATGAGTCTGATAAAATTAAACTAAACGTTAAAATGGTTGAATATTTTATCTATTGCAATTGAACTGCTTCCTGGTTGTTTTCTTTTTTGTTTGTTTTAGTTCCGCCCAATCCGATGTTAACTCTCTATTATTGTGTTAACACTCTTTTAACCCCCTACAAAACGCTTATGAATCGACAACCACCAGAAGAAATCCTAATGATCCAGATTGTACTCTTTTGTAACGTTGAAAAAAGTGAAATTTTGTGGCCTTTGCCATTCTTAAGAAATGAACGATTGTTTTCATGAAGTATTTTGTGATTTAGAGAATTTGTTTAAAAGCTATACCTAACAAAACATATTTTAATGTGTTTGACTTTTCTTATTACTATTCTAAGTAATTTTTTTATAATTCTTACTTTTACATATTTATGCCGACAACTTCACTTTTACTATACATTTACTTTTTTGTAATATTGTAAGTGATGATTAATTATTAATATCGATTTGATTATCTATCACCAAAGCCACAATTTTAATTTGTTTCGCATGTGTTATGCTAATCAGTGACTTATGCACACATTTATGCGATTTGCTTAGCTTTGCTTCTTATAAAA
>JAYRBW010044882.1:0-11481 GCA_036023295.1 Invenusta paracnida
CTAGTCATTATAGATGAACTCAGAGTTGGAGAACAAATTCACAAGATAGTCATTAACTTTAGCAGTGATAGTGCGGGTATTGTAACCCATTATGAAAACCTTGCCGGTATGAAACAAGTTCACAGGTGTGGGTGACCAATAAGTAAAACGCATTGCAGGAAATAGTTGACGCCATATTTAACGCCGCATAATGAGGCTATGCTATATAACGCCGCATTTTTAGGATATGATATTATATAACTCATTGAAATCTGGTTCGGCTTTAAATTATATTCAGTATTGAAATTGGCTCTAAAAATATGACATACTACAGCGGAAACTGATTTAAATGCACGTATATAAAATGACAAACAATTATAAAACAAACTAGAATTATATTACAATTCCTTTTATAATATATTTTTCAAATTATTAATATTTCTCACAGAAACAGACTTTTATTGCCTTCAATTCTCTAGAATGAAGATTAGGTAGCAAACAAAAAATATAAAAAAATTACACTGAATTAGATAAAATAAATTGACTTTAAATTTAAACTTTAAATTTAATAAACTGTAAAAATACTGTAATATTTCTCTTAAATTCCTCATCAGAATAAATATATTAAAGGATATTGACGTTCTTTTAAATTTCTATTATTGTTTTCTATATTTCCAAATCTTCAATGACAATAGCATCCATATATTTAATGATGAAATATAACTGACCAACATCAAAATAAGTGGGTACATAGGTATATAGTGTAATCATTTTAGTCAATGACAACTATTAAACTGCAACTTAATACACATCTATTGCATATATTAAGCTTTTCATATTAAAAGATAATACACGTTGTAAAGCTAGTCATTGGCTAGTCAGACGTGCTCTCGAGTGTTAATTAGCGTATGTAGGTACATTATTTTACTTATATTTATTTACATAGGCACTTGATATATACGTCAATTTGAATACCAAAAAAATATATCTATAATATATTATTAAGAATTTTAATAAAATAAATAAGCATACAATTACATTTAAAATCTCAAATTTTAATATTAAAAAGCTGTGATCTATATTTATAAATAAATTAAATACAGAATAAACTAATTAATTAATGAAGTACGATTTTATTCTATATAAAAAGCGTTCTTTATATAAGAGTTATCATAATTATGAGGTTATAGAACTATTAAAAATATAAAGAATAGAATCTTACTTCACTAATTAATTAGTTTTATATGTATTTATCTATAAATACAAATCATTTTTTTTAGGTATTATATGAATTTAATATACCGTTTAGGTGATTTTTAATTTACATTATTAAAATATATTATTTAAGCACTACACTTAAATTTATATCGTCATCTTGATAATTATTAGTTCTCCTTCGTTTATGTGAAAAGTAAACATTTGTGCGATTTTTTGATTCTCCGTAAATATTTTTAATCGCTTCGGTTATTATATATTTACGATTTCCATTTAAGTACATTTTATCGACATACATATTTAATTGAATGGCTGTATCTCTACATTATTTTTAATTAAGAATAATTATTTGTTATGTTGATTGAATTAAATATTCTTATTTGTTAACTTAATTATTAACGTAAAGATTAACTCTTTATTTTCCTTTGATAAAAAGTCAGTTAAATTAAAGAGCCTTTCGTTTAAATATATCATTTTAACTATATTTTAACAATATTTATAACATATTTTTTCTTTCTTAAACTGTGCGTCTGGGAAATATTGTTTGACGTAAAACATGAACATGTTGTTTCGTAATATCCGTTATGTATCGTGTCTTAAATCACATGTTTGTGACTGAGAAAGAATACGATTGTTCGAAATCACTCAGTGAATCAATTTAGTTCCCTGCAAATATACATTACATATATAAACACCCTTTCAGCCAAAGGTCTCGAAATATATGGTTTTACGTTATAATACTTAATGTAATGAAAACATTAAAATTGATTCGTAACACTGAAGAATATTTCTCAGTTTTAAATAACTTGATTCTACTTTGAATTGATTTAATTTTAAGAAATAATAAAAACATCAAACATAAAATCATTCCACTCACGAAACCTATTTTGATATTGTTAGCTGATCATGGACAATATCATACTACATACAATTCAAAAATGACACAGAACACTACTTTATCATTAACAAGGCCAAGAAAAGTAATAATTAATTAGTTTATTTATTGCCACATACATGGAAAATTGAATATACATCGTTGTCGATATTATAACCTTCTCTAAATATTATAACATTAGCTGATGCATATATATATGTATTTATATAGAAGTATAAGTAACAGTATAGTCCATTCGTATAATATATAAAGTTACAGGATAAGTATGCAGGAAATAATTGCAATATATTTTTAAACTAATTTTCAGATGGAGAAGTTGTACCTTTGTTTGTACGTTTTCACCACTGAATATAGGAAAGTCACACTCCAATGCAGTTTCATGAAAGCGAATTATTTGAAATTAAAGTGTAACTTTACATCAATCGACACACGAAGAAAACGTGCAATACAGCTAGATGATACATTATGGCACGTTGAATACTTTTATTGAGAAGTTACATATACAACACGATAATGAAGAAAATCTCGCCATGTTGTAAATATGTGTATAAGCATAATATGTTAAGAGCAGCCAGAATTTACATCCATGGTCAGGTCAAAAGGCTAACACGAGGTTAGAATATTAGTACTAGTATAGATTGAACTGACTTATAGATATATACAACTTTACTAACGATTAGATTCAATTGATACCTTTTTTAGTCAAATAACAATATATAATATGATAAAATAACGCAATGCAATCATTCATACTTCGATCTGTAAAAATGTTATATGCGCGATAACAGTAAAAAAATGCCGTCATGTTCTTAATGAAAGCATATTTCAGACGATAACAAGTCAATATCAGTCATACTATAAACGTGAAGTATGTTGATTGATATCATTTCTTACTTTATATAGAAAATGTAGGTAATTTACAGAGATCCTTATTATTTTGGTGAGGCTATTTAAAGTTGGCGTAAACCATCTTTTTTTCTTCTTCTTCTTCTAAGTGTTGGAAAAGAATTCTATTGAGTTAGATTACATACACCATCAGCTGGTAATAATAATATGTGCAACAGTATCATTAGTCCTCCAAGCACAATGCCCTTTAAATAAGAAAATAAAGAATATAGCAAGAAAATATGCTGTAAAAAATAATAATTCAACTATACCAAATGCATATATATAAGTGTATAAATAAAGAACAAAAAATATTGGGTATATACATACGTATATATTTATGTACAGCTTTCGTCGATATATTAATAAACTAATATGTAGCGGCTTCAAGGGAATATGTCATACGATTATAAAGATACACGAAGAGGGGGGGGGAGTATTTTTAGACGATTGAAATGCAAAACAAGTAGTTGATGTATAGACTGGCTTTCTCGCGAGCTATAATATGTATAATATACTCGCTATAAGAAATCACAAAAAATATCGATAATAAATATAAGTAATATTGAGTAGCGCTATTATGGTATCTTACTGTCAAATATAGAGGAGCATGCAATATTGAAATAGAAGCGTCTAGTCGGGCAGTTCGTCATAAAAGATATTCTTTGTTTTCTGATTTTTCATTCAGAAAGTGAAACAAAAATAAAGAGCAAGTATTAAAGAACCAAACAAAAAAGAAGAGAAGTGTTATTTTAAGAAGAGAATTGTGATAATGCTGCGGTTTGGTAATAATGATGTCTCCAATGTACGGTTACTTTGTGGTGCTTCTTAATGTTCTGGTCGTTTGTAGCGAAAGTATGGCGCTGGTCTTATGGATAAAATAGAAGGGAACTAGTGGAGGAGCATTTGCACGATTACCGATTGCTTTGTTAATGGTTAGAGTGGGAGGCAACTACAATCCAACTGGCTATAACAGGCGGTGGCCTCGACTGTCAATATTCTTGGTGGAGCGATAGTGGCTCTGAAGGCTGGGTCCTCCTCTATTCCACAAAGACTTCCACGTAGGTGACAGGGAAGAGGCCCCTTCGTGTTGGCTCGCACTCCACATAGCCCTCCTGGAAGCACGGAGGCGGAGTAAAGGGGTGAGATCAATGAGACAATGCGCTCCTTCCAGCCATTCTAGCATATTGCATAATAAGCAAAACACTATTTTGTTCGACAGATATGTTAACCTTTAAATATCATTAAAAAGTCTGTGCTACAATAGTAATAGAAGGGAGACTTTTCATCTTTTGATATTAATACATTTTAAAGACAATATTGCAAAATTTATTGATAACAATATTGATTGAGCTTTTGTTAAAACACAACAGGTTTCCGAGCTACGACTTAATTGGAGGAATATTAAGAGTTGGTTTGTATTTTCTAATCTACAACATTGACTTTGAGTAACAAAAACGAAATGCGATAGGTATCGTCTTAGTTCCGAAATTGAAGTTAACACTCTAAATTGTATTATAGAAGGAGTTTTAACAATAAATAGTAGAAATGGAATTTTAAGTGTTCTAAAATACGAGACTGGAAAGTTATACAAATAAAACAGACAAACACAAAACTGTTGCGAGAAGTAGAATACCCAATTCTCGTTTTAGATATCACTTCAGTTTATTTGCAGATCTTAGATGAGTGTTCTCTCTCTCTTTCTCTCTTTGCATCTCAAACTGACAATGAAGCAAACCTTTGGAGTAATAAGTTAGTAGCAAACGCATCATTGATTACAGGAAGTTCGAAATAATAATTAGGTTTATAAGTTCAAATTTGTTTCGAAGCTGATAACAGCCATCAATACTTTTATTTACCTAGATAGGTACTAGTCGTCGGGACACACTGTGGATGAAATCTACCTATCGAGGAGAAGTTATTTCTAATGGCGTGACATTTGTATCGCACAAAACACGATGAAATGTTGACATATTATGTCGAACCTTAATAAACTAACTGAATACCCAAGAATATAGGTCCCATGCATTTAAATTCCCCAAAAGTAAATGTAAACTCATAAAACAATTTTGAGGGAAACCCCGGTTTCATTTTACTAGATTATCATAAGTAACATTAACACTTAAAAATATATAATATAAATAAATGTAGGAAATTATTGCACACTAATTTATTGGCATATTACTGATTTATAGTACGAATGATACAGATCAACCTTAAATATTACGATAAATACTAGCATTATTATTGATTGTTTGTAGTTAAAATTTCTTGCGTGTAACGCTGACAATTAAAAATCATTTACGTACGATCGATCCCACCTCTATGAATTAGCCAGTTAAAATAATTTCGAGAAAAGTTCTTATATTTTCTAAATAGACGGAAGTTGAAGTTGGCAAACAATAAAGCAATTTTGCAAAAATCACCTTTACTAACTACCTAAAGGTCATGCATGTTAAGCTATTTATACACAACAAAATAGTGGTAGTGGCGACAAAAAGTGATTAATTTAAGATGCACTTGTAAAAATATCGATTTTAAATTATTTTATTTTTCTACTACTTATAAATAAAAAAGTAGTATTTTATTTCTAGATATCCTTTTTTCCAAATTTCAATATTTGTCTCAATTAACATTTGTCAGTTAACATTCAATCATAAAAAGCGTATTTTGCCTGGATATTTACTTTCCCTTTCAACACCCCATTTTACACTCTGAATATGCTGCATACTTACCCACCACTCCTCCTCCTTGTTGCTCTGAGTAACCAGTAGTATCTCCCCCTTCCTGAAGGCCACCTCATCTGCATTTTCCGCCTCACAATTGTAAAGAGCTCGGACACGCTTCTTCTCCGGTGGAGGTCCTGGCTTCTTGACCTCTTTACCGCCTACAACGGCGTGTGCGGGAGAGGGGAGGGGGGCGGCTGTCTTCTTCGACTTTCCAACACTTGTGGCGCTAGGTTCCTCTGCAGGTTCCGTGGTAGTTGGCTCTGTTGTAGTATCAGTAGCTAACTGCTCTTCACTGCCTGTCTCTTCTTCGATATCGAGGAACCGCTGTGAGTGCTGAGAGGGGAGAGTTTTAATTGGTGGAAGAGACATAATTGTGCATTGAAATCTACACGAAGTCCTAAGCGAAGCGGTTAAAATAATTAGCTTACATCACCCAATATCAATGTTTATACATAATATTATGGGGTAGACAGGGTAAAGATTCGACTGAACTAATGTTCGTACAGGTCATAAATTAATAAGGATATCTAGAAACGGATGCCACATAGCGCGCTTACAAGAGAGGGCCGTGGTTTAAGCGAAGGCAAAGGTTCTTCCAGCACATCCAGTAGAACGTCAATATGATCCGTGGTACCTGTTGCGGGTCGCGGCTTGCGGGCTTCATCTGGAATTTAGGAGCGGGAGGAGTAAAACCAGATTGCTAGCCAGCCTTCAGACTGAGATTTGAGGAGTCTTAAATGCGGAATGTATTCAAATAGTAGCCCTTTGTCAAGATTGAACAATCTATTTGCCTCGTACAACTTACGATACGTGAATATTTGCCACGTAATAAAAGTTATTTATAGATTCGGTGGATTACTCACTACGTTTATAATTTGAGATTATTTTATTGCCTGAAAGATTATCATAATATATTCTATTATGTCATTTCAACAACGTAAAAAAATAGATATAAAATTCAGTGTCTAGTAAAAGAAAACTGTTTATAAACAGACTATAATTACAAAAGCTTAAACATTTCCTAAAGTTTACTAGAATACCAAGAGAGGTGTCAAGATATGCAAAAACCTAAACGATATCTAAGAAAGGCAAGACATCCACGTATTTCAGTATGAAAGCAGTCCTCAATTCTACTTCTATTCTAAAGAGACGATTTAGAAAGTCTGTTTAATAAACAACAAGTCCGAAGTGGTGCTTTATTCCCCTCTTACCTCGTCTGTGCGCCAGTGTCAGGGGAGAGGAGAAGAAGGAGGTGTCGTTATGGAAGCTGGCGGCCATCTTGGCTCCACCCATGCCCTTGGGGAGCGTCTGATAGGAGCGCTGATCACCCGGGGCACGCGTGAAGATCCGCGAGGCTAGAGGCCGATCCTGGTCATCTCCTGCTTCATCCGCGGGTTCTGTCGTTGATACTGACTCCTCACCGACCTCATCTAATATCATTGGTTGAATTCGTAGAAGAGAGTCTAGCTACACATCATGGTTTCTACTTTAGAAGGAGCAATGGCAATTCTAAATTATTGCAATCAGAGTAATTAGGAATCCTAAATCCTTCGATACACCACTGTTAACGTGTGACTTTTAAAGAGAACTATCGGTCTGATTTCTCAGTAGATACAAAAATGGAACAGAGCTTCAAGGAACAGACTAGTGAATTATTTAAAAGAAATCGTATTTAAAATATCTGAATGGGGAACCATAGAGCTAGAACCAACTATTACTCTTCCTCGGTTGTGTGACTTACCCAATTTGTCGACAGATCTCGAGGTGTTGGAAGACCCCAGCGCAGAGGAGGCTAGAAGCGGCTTGGGCGGAAGGGATGGTCGC
This sequence comes from Invenusta paracnida, assembly GCA_036023295.1. Taxonomy (NCBI): domain Eukaryota; kingdom Metazoa; phylum Platyhelminthes; order Proseriata; family Coelogynoporidae; genus Invenusta; species Invenusta paracnida. The sequence goes on from JAYRBW010044882.1 coordinate 7,528, forward strand.
CGTGGTGGCGTGTTGTCACCCCCGCCGATCGAGTGGCGCTTCTTGAGTTGGCCGCCTCTCCCACTTCCTCCTTCCGTGTCACCAACACCACCTAACATCGAGGTGTTTCTGGTGGCAGAGGGCGTGGACGCCATACTGACGAGAGGTGGGCGCGGGGCAGGACCCTTCCGTTTGCGGGGAAGTGTTGCCAGTCCGGCTGATACGGTGGATCCGGCATACACTGTTTGGGAGGACGCGGCCAAGGGATTACAGCTGTACACAAGAAGCTATATTTTCGACGAACCGGTTCCGTCATGCTTTACAAGACTGTCCACTAACAAATATTAATATCGTGCAGAGTTCAAAGGAGACAGTTCATATTAGCAGAACTATTACTGATACGTAGAGTAATTGCCAAGTTGCACATTCAATATTAATGGCTGTTTTAAGACAATACGCGAATGTGTGTTCAAGTTTGCACCTGTATTAAGTGGACAATAAAAAGATAAGTCTATACGAGTAAGTCTAAAATCTTGAGCTGAGGAAGGCTATGTCCATTTATGAGTTAGAGGTGATTTTGACAAATATTTTCTAAGTCAAGTAAGGTGCGCTGGGAATTTTTTTAACATAAATGACCACACAAAATATTTAGAACCAAGTGTGAATTTTTTACAGCAAAGTTTAAATTAAAAAAGAAAACCAAGTCAGAAGAAATAAGACCTACACTTATGTCTCTCCGCGAGTTTATCATAGGCGGAGAGAGAAGCGGAAGACAGGAGCTTGCTGGCTCCTCTACTCGGTCGACTTGGCGTGGACGTGACAAAGCCAGCCGCCTGGTCGGTGGGATTTTCTGTCTCAGAGGCACCGCCACTGTCCTGCAAGGAGGGGAGACCTAGTTTCTGCTGCTGCTGGCACGAGGCTGAGCTGGTATGCTGGGAGGAGTTGAGAGTGACTCCGGCATCGGCACTGCTTGTACTGGGGTCGCGAGAGACTGACCGCCGTTTTTGACTCTGAAAGAAAGACGAGGAGAGCACTGTTATCAGTCATTTTATACTTTCCGGGCAAAAATGAGCAGTGTGATGGTCACCTTGTCCTCAGGCTCGATCTGGCTCGGACTGCCACCAGCATCCGAGAAGCCCCCCGGTCCCGTGAGACCCCAGTCAACCACCAGACGGTCCAACATCTCGAGGCCCGAGCGCCCTGACCCCCCTCTTCTCAGGTCGCCGGCGCCAACACTCTGTCCCGCTCCCAGACTTGTTGCCGTCTCGATGACGGTTTTCAAGAGGTCGGCACAGGCTGCACTGTTCCCCATAGCTTCGGCCATCTCCAGGGGCGTCTGACCTGCCGTGTTCCGTGCTTGTATCAGCTGGAGGGGAGAGTAAATAAATGCCAATAGTTGTATTTCAAATTATATTCAAGCTATACCATCAGAGTTCAATAAAAAAGGGTCCATTAATTTGAATACAATTGAACTGTAACAATATCAGTTAAATATGGAACGTATTTTTGCAAATGTTACGAAACGTGCAGTGGCAATATACTATAATCCTCATAAACTGATACTAGTACAACCAAATAGATATGAAGGAACTGTTTTTATTGGGTCGTGCGCTCGGGAAACCTGTAAATTAATGACAGAACTTGCATTGTTGGGAACTCCGGTAGCCTTGAGGATCAATTTCATAGCCTCTGTTCGTCCGTATCGGACACAGGCGTGAAGTGCGTTGTCCTGGTCGACATTTGTGCGTTGTATGTGGGCGCTAGACAGGGAGAGAGAGAGAGAGAGAAATCAATAGCAGAACTCCACTTACAGTTAATAGTATCAAATAGATTTAAGGACATATTTAATATTATTGTAACATACATACTCGACAAATTGAAAAATAGTAAAAACTTAAAAATAACTTTATAGACATACATTGTAATAAAAAGTAATAATATAACTTTCCTTATAAATACTGCTTACTGTAACAATGGGGGGGAGCCAATTGGTCCAGAGGCGATGTCTGAATCTGGCATAGTTTCGGAGTCAAGGCTGTGCTAAGGCAGAATAAGACGCCTTGATCCGTTCCTCTATCCCCATCCTCTAGAGAAAACTTCACTCCTGAGTTCCAAAACCTTGCCAAGTACCTCAATTTCTTTGAGTATAGTGGCCTGTTTCTTGTGCTTTATTTGTGAGTGCTATTTTGATTAGCAAGGTTGGGTCCCCGGATTTAAATGGTCTTAATTTTGCACTTAATATGTTCATTTTAAGAAGAACCGGTCCCCTTTTCGAACGGAAGTCTCACACAACAATGTCTTGGGAACATGTTCTCATGGTCAAATCCTTGACATCAATAGAATTCGGAATCACGACTTCGAGTTTTTTTTCCATCTTCTCTTCTCGATGATGGTTTTCACTGACAGTTCATTCAAGGATTTTAATCCGATATTACAGAGCTTTTATATAATTGTCTTTTTCCTTGGGGTCGAACAATTCTACCTTCTTCTTGGTATAGGCTTTTGATACATCAGTATTACGAAGCTTTATTGACGAAATATATTATTTCCCATTTTCAGTAAAATATTAGTAGGATTCTAATTTCGCGCTTTTATAAAAATACTTAACGTTTAAATATTATTCTGGCCTATTATTTTTCACACAAAAAATAATTGATAGAAGACGTTCGAACCCTATCACGTCCTCTATCTTTCTCACCTCGACGAGTTCTGAAGAATGAACTCGATTATCGCCAGGTTCTTCGATGGTACCATTTTCTCCACCTCTGCCTCCCATTCCTCCCAATCCCCGCTTCCGTCCATAGAACATTGACCGCCGTCTTGTGGCTGTGTCGCCAAAGCAACGTGAAGGGCGGTGTTACCAAGGGGCCCCGCTTCCTCGTCATCGTCAGGCTGAAAATGGGTTACTAGGTCGCACTGCTCCCCGTATACCTGTAAGGATCAGACAAGGTCACTTAAGACTGTTGTTCAATAAACAGTAGTGTAATCCAATCTTTATAACGAAAAGTCTGACGATAATGATATTGTTTGTTTTACTGTAAAACTTTTAGAGCTACAATTATTAACATATTTTATGAAGAAAAATATTACGTTCTGGTTAGCGCAGAATATAATGTTGCAGTTAATTCAGATACTACATCTAAATCACAGGCATAGGCAATGTAGAACGCCAAGTAGTTGGTCTCTAATATGAACTACAACCGTTATGTAGCTATGTTGAACGAAAGCAACAATTAGAAAGCTTATAAGTAGCAGAAAATGACAACGACAGATCAGAAAAGATATAAACAGGATGAGCGTCCGTTCAGTATCTCTGAGCTAAAATATTTTCGGATGTTATGATTATAGAAACGGGTCATGACTTTTTATCACGCGGTAATGATAACGTAACTGGTCTATATACCACTTATTTTACAATTTAATTCAGGGAGCTTTTACAGAACATTTACCAAATACTTAAGAAAACTTTAACAAATAGCCAGGAGGTTAGGGAACATTAAACAAATAGCTAGGAGGTTAGGGAACATTAAACAAATCATTAGGAGTCTATAGGCAGCATTTAGGAAATTTTTAACAAACCATTAGGAGTTTATGATCTGGAAAAAACGCGTGCGTCATTTTACTAGACTATTCTTGGCCTGTCATTGACTGTCAGATATATCCTATTGTGATTGGCTAGAGGAAAGGTGAGAAAGAAGGTGGTCTAGAAAAACTCCTGCCTTACTACTCTGACATATTGTAGTAATTATATGTAATATAACGTCATCTACACCAGTAAGTCAAACTCTTGGAACCGCTAAAAAATGATATCACGATAACACTATACCCTATTAAGCAAATTTGACAATGTAGACAAAATATTTAGGTACCAAGACTCAGGGTGCGTACAGATTAAATGTTATCAAATTCGAGGGTTTTCTAGGGTTTTTTCAAGTTGTTTTCGAGGGTATTTTGAGACTTTCTGAGGATTTTGTC
>JAYRBW010044893.1:0-32370 GCA_036023295.1 Invenusta paracnida
TTATGGATAATGAATATCTTTTTAAATAATACAATTTTAGTTATATATTAACTGCTTAATACAAAATTTAATTCTGAGAAAAAAATAGTTACAAGCTTAAATAAAGAAACGTATGCATTTTTGGTTCTTTATATTACGATTTTGGGACCAAAGATTAAAAATTATTATTTATATATTTGTATTATCTATATTTATCTGAATATAATGTAAACTCATTATAATTCAAAGGAAAATCCACGATATACACTTAATATAATTTAAATGCTGTTTTTACTTTGCGTTCTTGCTTTTAATTAAATGATTTTTAAAAAGCAACGGATAACACGAAAAAATAAAACCATACAGAAAAACATGTCGCAATTTAGCTGTTATTTCTATGCATAACCGAGGGGAGATGGGGGAGGGGGAATAGGAAGCAGCTCCCCAACTGGAGTAATATAATCGAAAGTGCTTTTCCCAACATACAGTTCCACAATTTGTAATGCTAAATAGTAATTACTACTGGGCACCAAACGGAGTGATCACATTTTAAAATATATGCACCCCTTTTGTCAAAAGTAAGCAAAACGGATTAATTTCGTGTAATAATTCACAAAGTACAATAAAAAGAAGTTTTCTCGCAGAAATTATTTTTAAATAAATAAATTATTTTTTTCAAAAAATGATCAGTAGTATACAGTTTTATCGATTTTTTCATTAAACAATTTTTTAATTGCATACAATTTGTTTAACATACATGCGAAGTTTCAAAACTCCACTCTAATTTGTATAAGTTTAAACAGTATAGCCCCTCCCCCCACTCCTGGGATATAGATGCACGCAAAATGTCCGGCGGTATAGAGATAAAGTCAAAGTATTATTCAATTATTTCATAATTCATAAATGTATTCAATATTCCATATATTTATAACATACATTTGTGTTATTTTAATCCTATAACTGTAATGATAAAGAACGATCGATTAAATAAATAATTAATATAAAAAACAATAAACACTTATTGATTATATGATTAAAATATAACAACGCGAAAGTATAAATTTTATGTTTACATTCACATTTTGATACGTTTATTGTATATTATATATATACCTAATCATGAAATTGTTCCGCTTAATATGCGATACGTATTTCCAGACCCACTCTCCAATTAATAATGCCTAACTAAACAATAGTACATAATTAAGATTAAATAAGTGTTTCACAATATTTATCTTTAAGACATATGAATATTTCTTCCATGACTTTTTAGGAGCTCGAGGACCATTTTTAATTAAAAAGAGACCGTCCCAGAATTGACAGTAAACATTATTATTCTATTTTTTTATAGAGCAAGTACCAAACTTGACCTCTATTATATATCTCTTCTTATTATCTAGAGAAGACCTTTCAATATACCTATATAGTGTTCCAATCTCAAGGTTGATGATGATTTCTTTAATTTGAGGTAGGTACATGCATATAACATCAACATCCTCAAGCGTGCTTCAACATTCACTAATACAGACATTCATATATTATGTGTAGTTACATGACAGGCATACAAATGCTGATGATAGAACTAAGAAACCAAGCTGAGTTCTCCCTGGGAGTAACACTTCCAGAGCGGTCGTGGACTTCTAAAAGGAGTCCACCCTGGAGAGCCGCTATTACGCGGAGAATCGTATTATTGGCCTTATATATTCATGGAGGTACTGAGCAGTCCAGGGTGCCACTGACACTGCTGCCGATGGCATTTGTGAGGCCAACACAACTATAGGACAAATTGTATATAGGCTTACTTTCGTCAAAACTATACACAGTGCTATTTTATAAAGTCAAGAAGCCAAGAGATTTGTGTATAATCTCCCCTCTTATGTTTGTAAGAACAACTTACAATATAGTTAGAAGCAATATTACAGGAAACTTGGACATTTCTTATACATCTATAGGTTGATTACATAAACACGTACGACTTCATTATATCTATTTCTGTAGGTATAATTATCTTATAGTATATATTTATATATAAGGAGCGATATTATTGTTGCATCAATAATATTAGCCAAGCAGAGCTTTTTTTTACCATAAAAGGGTACACAAACAATGTTCATCATTTATATAACTTAGATGGTCACAGATTTATATAACATTTAGTCTGTTATAAGTGGCCAGTTTGTGTTTGATAAGAAAAGGCTTTTTAAAGTATATACATTTTTTGTTATTCACATATATATCTATACTAATGATTCTGATTAAGTTGACTTTGCATTTACACAGAAAAATGTCAATGCACATATAACATTTTTACGCAATTATAATTCTTAAACGAAAGTATGTTATATTCCTCTTGTATACCTATATATACATATATATATATCGATATGGGAGAGGGTAATTTACTTTATTCACTAGACAGTTAAAACTTTTAATCCGAAGTCAGACACATGCTAATTAAAGTCAAGCTCTGTAGTCAAAACAAATTTATTCTTCTCTATATATGTATATGTATACATAATGTCATATGCTTTCTATAGCTATATATTCATTTATATCGCAATTAAGTGAGGGATACTTTTCTGAAAATGGCCCCAGTTCAATCAGATTTGATCTCTACCTATATCGTCGAAAACACTGGCAATTGCAGGAAGAAAATATCAATGCTGCAAAGTTGATTTTTTGTAGAGTTTTCAATACTTGGCAATATATTACAATTAGATGTACATATATATATACTTAAAGGTTTTATATACAGAGACGAGAAGTTGAGTCTTCCAGATTAAAATCAACTGTCACAACAGTAGAATAGACCCCTTATATGTTTTACACATGTTTATTTAAACGTAAAATTGCACATTTAAAAAATCGACAAATATAAACTTATTGACCTCTTCATGATATTGCTTGTTGTTGTATAGTTTGTTTGACATTGTGTAATATATTTTAGAAATTTAATATGTTTACAAAATTGCATCAAACATTTATACAAAGAAGTCAAATATTGAGTAAAATGTACATGTTATTGATTTTTGTAGATTTAGACTGAGTATCGATTTGTTATAATTGCATCTACCATAAAGAATCTTCTATTAAATATACATATATGATTGAAGATCATCAGACGTAAAAATTGTAAATTAAATTTAGAAATACTTACTTCTTGTTATATAATATACTTTCCCAATATTATTTTTGAATATTCGTTTTAACATATTTATATTTAAAAGCATGTATAACAAACTAATGTAACGCTTCAAATTATTTTCCAAACCATATTTTACAATTAAATACATTTCAGTGTACATTTTACAAACTGTTAATCAAATCTACTATCCCATTAAAGTTTTAGATAATGCAGAAAATCTCTCATAACGATAACATGAGCAGTAGGGGAGGCCATGATAAAGCAAGATGATAAAAAGAGGCGTTTTTGATGGAAACTCATTTCTTCTCGATAGCCCTCAATGTCCATTAACAATCAAAGCTATGTAGCTATCAAACAACTCAGAAAACAATTTCCCTTTCAAAGTGGGTGTCTGATATACTATGTATTCAGTCTGCGTAGCCTAGATTCTCCGAGTATTATACGCCATCAAAATAGATGTTCTCACATTTACAAAACGAGAACTGTTTGCGCCTTTGTGTAAAAAAATAACTCTTAAATCCACACAAAAAATAATTTGCAGAATAAAAAATCCGCATTTCAAGGCATTTAAATTGTTAGAAAATAGCGCTATTAGCTATACTTGTTAAAAAACTCTAATTAGCACTGTCATTAAAATATCTCTAAGCTAGGTGTCGATGTACACGCGCTTCAAGAGATTTTCGCATCGAATAATTGCCTCCCTTTGTGAGTAGGCCTTTGATTTGTCTTCATTACGAATACATTAACTGCAATTTAATAGTTCCTCCTTTTTTGATGAGTGAATAAAATTATAGCACAATTTAAGGGAAAAAAATGTAAAAATCTGTGTTTTAATATTTTTTAAGTATAAGGCAGTGTTGTATACCTATACTTATATTTTATTGTAGATAGAAATATTCGCTATTTAGCTTAAATTACCGCTTAGTGTATAAAAACTATTTTCATCGTAAATAATTCCACAAACATTTCATAACAACATAAATTAATGCACCAATGTGCACTTTTATGCTAGGCAGATAGCTACGTTGGTCTGGTTATGTATTTGTATACATACACTACTAATTTATCGTAAAAAGTATGCAAGTATTCTGACAAATTGTAAAGGTCACAATGCAAAAGGCTCCGCTTATAAACTATTTGATATTACATGTAAATGTAGGTATTTGGGAGTGATCTAATCAATGCCATCCGACTATCTGGCAGACATATTTCTGTTTTTTTAAGTAAAATAATGTAGTGATAATATTAGGTAATCATTAACAAATATGTTCATGTTTCTTTGGCATTATAGGTCATGTCTGTAGGTTCACATTATAAGTTCAGAGTAACTGTACAGACTATATAGATCAATCCCTTATTAGTATGTATACTTAGTAATCAATTCAAATTTAGTAGAATTTCAAGAGTAAAAATTTGTTCTTTAAATAGTAAATGCGGACATTTTTTAAATTATATGTATAAATGTATATAAAATTGATGATAAATACAGCTAATACAAACAAATTTAATGAATAGTAACTTTAAAGCTTTTAACATTGAGGGGAGGAGCTAGGAATTTTTGAATAAACAATTAGAGCAATATAGGTAAGCTTCCGTGAATTTTCCTCAAATAAAGTTTTACAAGAGTTAGCGCAATATATTCACTGTTATGCACCCAAAAGGGTGATCAGGTGACCACTTCCTAAAAATGAACCTTTTATCAGAAATGAGTAAAGCCTACTTTTTAAATAAAATGCTTATCTTTATAAAAATTGATGAAATATTTATTGGGGTATATTGTTTAAGTTCATGTAATGAATATCTAAGTAAAATGAAAATAAGTTTTGCCGCAGAAAATTTCATATATTCAAATGTTATTATTTATCTTTAAAAATATAAAAAAATATATTTAGCTATTTCTTAAATCAAACTTAATTTTTGGACCGTGTTTCAATGTGGTGGGTCGGTGGGCCCCCTCGCAATATGGAAGTGTAAAACTTTCTGCGGTATCGTTAGGGTTAAGGTGTTGAATATATTATTGCTAGCTCATAAATCAAATGTAATTGAAATGCAAGACAGATTTAAAAAATGTTCCTTAATTAGTTAAATTCATTTTCTAATTGTTTATAAATATATTGAAGTAATATAAAACTCTTATTATGTGTTTTTATGTGTTCTATATGTATTAATATTAACTGTTCTTTGTGAATATTTAAAAAATTGTAAAACCTTATCTTACGTTGATATCCTAAAGATCTCTTCAAAAATGCTAACAGTTCTGTCGTAAGTTGTTGCATATAAATTACCTTTTTTATGATATTTTGTTTAAACTCTCCACTTTGTATGTAGATCAGAAGAAATATTTTCCCCAAAATGATATAAATCAATTATTAAATCAACACATAATGTTTGGCTTAGTTTGATATACTCGTATTTATAGTTTAAAAAATGGCCTGTCATGTTTACAATGAATTTCTTAATTAAAATATATTATATATTACATTTAACACTCTACCTTCATATATAATATTCGCATTAATTGCAAAAGTGAGGAACTTTTATATATTTGAAGAATAATTAACTTGAAATATATATACATAACATAGTAGAATAGTGATATAACACTAACATATTTACGTTGGTTTACGAATATAACAAAGGTGGAAAATTACATTTAAACTAACCATATACAGAGTATGTTTCATTCGTAAATCGCAAAGCTGTCAATTGATAACCTGATCTGACAACAAATTAAGTAGGTCACTTTCTCTAACTGCAAAAGAAGGTCACATTATTAAATGTTGACGTCATCATGCATTATATATATTTGCGAGTCCTTATAAATACACACTTTTTCAAAGTAATTTCTATAGAACACCTAGAGATACTAATGATAGGTATATTATCTTAAATCGAACAAATTGCGAGTGAGGCCTAAATGTGAAAACCCTTCTTCTGTATACCTAGATGCATGACTCAAATTTAATGTACCTACGTATCTCTTTTTGTAGACATATTGATCGCAAAGAAGAACGCGAATTTGATGATAAGTGTCAATTACACCTCACCTGCTTATATTCACTTAAGTGGGGGAAAAAAGAACGCACGATAATGTTTGTAATTGCGGGTATAATAACTAACTATGCGTAATTTGTACTCTGCAAGGCAACGTCTCCTAGATAATTATGTTATATTATATTATTATCATAATCTACAGCTAACTATTCAATCAACCTACAAAAATACTCATAATTAATATAACAAAGTCCTATTTTCTCTTCAAAATGTAAAACTGTCACTTTTGCGTAAGGAGTTTATACTTTTTGACACAGATCTTTTTTTTTAAATAACTTAAATAGAATAAAAATTGCAGAAATATCGACAAATAAAAGGGCGTGAAATGAAGCGATAAGCTGGTACAAGAGTCATAATTACAGAAAGGCGTTCAAAAGAATTTCTATAAGACACTGTAAAACTAAAGAAAGATTTCGTCTTCATTCACGTGTTAAAACCGGAGGTTCTGAAAGTAAAAAAGCCTGAGTACCGCAAATTTCTGTCATTTTCATACATAAGTTTTCAGTACCTAAGTCAACCACCCCCTATGTACCTATATGAAAGAACTCTGCTCCCGGAAAGCCGTTCGCATTTAGTTTATGAAAATTAAAATAATCACGCAGACTATATTGAAGTAATTTTAGAGGCAATAGAAAGTCAATGTGACCATGGCGGATATTTTATTCCCCCAAATTCTTAAGCGCCCTAGATATAACCAAATAGGCTCAAAACGTCATTCACAGAGCGAGGTACGAAGCAACAATACCAGATTGGTAATAGTACCTATACTATAAATCGAAATCAGGTCAAAATTATTGTATCCCATTGCGATGTGTGGTTCTGTTTCAAAGGCTGTTGTCAACTTGAATTAGCCGCCGAAAATTAACTTAAATTGTTATTTTACTGAGGTTGCTGATACCTAGAAATAAATAACAGCATAACTGCCTGCACTATATTCCATACATCTTTAGTTATCCATACATCTTTAGCTAGCAAGGTATATGAAATTGACTGCAGGCATTAGTTAGGTAACTATGTTTCCTATACATAGGTATGCGACATGATTTAACGACTCCTACTGGATTTTACACCTGTATTTTGGAGGTATGTAAATATAAAAAATGAAACCAAATCACCTGCGCTAAAGATAATAATTTATACAGTTAGGTAAATAATAAATACCCTACCCGTAACCGTTTGGATACATTATTCTCAAACTCTTCTCAGCCTAGTTAGTATGATGCTTAATTGTCTTAAAAAGCAGTCTGAACTCACGGAGATGGAACTAGCTCAGTGCCGTTGCTAAAAGAGAAGGTGATGGCTTCTGTAAATAGATACTCCCTGCCTGAGGGAAAATATTATAAGCCTTTTATCCCCCTTAGAAGCTCAATATGAGGCGGGAAACTTACCGATATCAGGATATATGCCAAATTATGTAAAAGAGATCATATTGCAGCTTCCTCAGAAAATTACTAATTTTCTTGCCACCGAAAGTTACCTTCTAATAGTTATCTGAGGCCTATTCGGATTGCATAACATATATACTGACGCATTTTAAATTGTTAACAGCTAGTTAATATTTTTTAAATCTTGTATTAAATATATAGTAAGTAGTATACTTAAAACACATGCAATAAGACGCCTGCATGTTAATTAAATATTTTCAAAATTGTATACGTTTTCAAAATTAAGTATTATTCAATTATAAAATGGTGGAGCTAATGAAACTGGCTATATAGGCATATTTAGATTTTATTATTTTATTGAAATGCAGTGTAATGTCATCCTGGCCTCCAGCTGTATTAAGAAATATGTATTAAATGTCATCTTAAATTGTATACTTAAATTGTATATTTAACTACCTAATCACAATCTTGATTATCAAATGGTAAGATTATAATATGTTTATTCTGCAAGGGGAAAAAATCACTTTCTGTAGCCTGTAGACTATATTTTTAGAAAACAGAATGTCAGAATATTCCTAAACTATCATCTCTGCAGTTAATATATATATATGGAAAACATAATTTAGCTGTTTATTGCAATGCATATATAAATTAAAGCATAAAATAACCAATATTAATAATTATGCCTATTAGTGACATATATAGCATTTAATATGCTTGCTGGCAATATTTTATCGTCAAATATAAAAGAAAGGTAAACCTGGCAAATGGGAAAAGAAACAAATCAGTTAACTTTAATCATGCTATGAATCTCTTGGAATGCTATAATTTATTTTTGGATATTATTATACCTTATTTTGAGTGCCTGTCTGACCTGAAACAATTTATTAGAAAAGAACAATTTTTTTTTTTACTATCCCATATTAATATACCTGGGTGTGTGTGAAATCGCACTTTAACAATTAATTACAATCTGGGAATAGAAAAACATGTTAATCTGATGAGTAAATCAATTATGTTCCATTTGATTTGCTGACCAGAATGAGTTGAGAAAATATACTCGAAAAATAGTAAGAAGAATAACCTGCTAAAATATCGGGGAAGTATAATTTGCTCAAAACAATTTACATTCCAATTTTAAATGAACAAATGGAGCAATAAAAAGGGCTTCTCTGCCTTTGCCCCAAATAAAGTCTTACAACTTTTAGCTCTATATGCACTATTGAGCACCCAAAGAGGTAATCACGTGACCACATATATTCTTACAAATGCACCCCTTCCAATAAAAATGAAGCAAAAAGATACTTACGTATCAGGGATATAACTGTATATCCCTGTCAAAGTTGGTGATAGTCTCATTTGGGTATACTGATTAATTTCATGTAAACATTCATAAAGTATACAATAAATATAAGAATTTCCTGCAAAATATATTTTAAATATGTTCGTTTTCAAAAATATAAATCCTATCTTTATCTACTTCTTTTAAAATAAATATTTTAACCAGTCTTTCAAATAACAAATGTTAGTAAACTCCTTTGCTTAACGACATTCGAAGTTGTTTCAAAACTCTACTTTATTATGATGTTTCAAATTGTAGATGGGGCCTATAAGTGAACCAACGTTCTTGGTATCCATTCACAACAAGGCACGAAATGGACAGCTGGGTTTAAAGTTTACTACTTAATTATAAGCTTTGGAGAGAATTCTTCTACGATTCTTGCACTCTGATTAATACTATTTCAAAGCGTCTTTTGTGCTTGGAAAATACCTTTACTAGCCTTTCCTTTCACGAGTTGCTTACAATGTGAAGCTATTGTACAGAAAAACACATTAAGAAAAGCTCAACGCACTTTATACAAATGCAAAAGACTTTCAACTTCTCACTATAGTTGTGTATGCACATGAAAATCAATAAGTGTAATTTCTACTCGTATATTATGACTCAACTTTATGACAGTACAAATTTCGTATTTTGTCGCATAAAATAATTTTCGATAATAGTGAGTTGATTAGGTTTCTTACTTACATCAATAGATTTTCTTTAGAGTAAAAGTGCAGTGATCGAATATCTGGATTCTTTGTAGTTAATAAAAAAAAAATTCTAAAACTGAATACAAAAAAAATTAAAATAAACTAGATTGTATAGGTACAACAAGATGGTACACAACATTTCCTATTTAGCTTCCATTACAGAATTAACATTGACATCGAATTAGATATTGAAAAAAATGTTGTTAAAGAAAAAAACAGTATCAAGAAATATATATGATTTTTTCGCCCAGAAATTTACCAAATTCTAATATATTAGATAGATGAGAATATATATGTATATATTTTTTTATTGAGTAGCTATATTTTGTATAGCAACTTTACCCTCATTCTATGACATCTGTTTGGATGAAATCAAAATTAGTAAAAAGAATGTTTAATTATGTCAATAAGTTGTATAGGCTTATGTTACTGGGCATATAATATAATATAATTTGTAATTCAAAGCGCTAAAATTTAATCTAATTATATACATAATTTTTTTCTTTTATAAGAATATTGTTATTATTATTGTTATTGTAATTGTTATTATTAAATCTACTGTCTTAAAATGAAATAATTTAATTTAAAAATATTTAAATACAGATTTTAAAAACTCAATATTTTTATAATTATAACTGGGTCGTGAATTTAATTGATTTACAAAACCCAAAATAAAAGTCAGTAAAAATAAAATTTATTTGAAAGCTGCATATTTCACTGCAACCAAACAGCATCATCAAGCAACACATTGAGACTATATACATTAATGTATTTATACAAGGTAAGAAGCTGGTCAAATACTTGCGTGAATAAATATCAAATTAATTATTATACTGATTTAAAATGTAATAGGAGCCAGAATTAAATAAATTAAACATTTTATGTGAAGAGATTCTTTAACAGATAATTCTATTTTACATTTAGAGTTTTCCAATATAGTAACAAATGTACAATTACATAAAAACCTACGAGAAAAAATAGCAGATTGATTAATTGATTATCTTCTGAAACTGTTTTAAAACTGTATAATTAATGACAAATATAACAGTTTGATTAAATAATAATCTCTTAATCAATCTTTCATTTTTTCTCATAGGTTGTTATGCAATTGTTATTGTACACTGAATAATTTTTCTATTTTGAATACTGCTATAAATGTAAATTAGATATCTTTTAAAAAATCTCTTCACATACCAATCTTTTAACCCTTATTTTCTTAGTCATAATTTATTTAATTCTGATTCCTCTGAACACTTAATTTGATCTTTCTTCACTATATTTGTTCAGTTTCTAATCTTGTATAAAAACATGATCTGATGATGCTGTTGGTTGCAGCGAAGCATATTGAGTTTTTAATAAATGATATTTTGACGGTCTTTATTTTGGTTTTATATAATTAAAGCTGAAAAATAATGAAATAATATAAAATATAAACCTAGAAAATTATAAAATTATAAAATTAATTTGAAACTTCAAATAAATAACAGGAAGATAACATTTACAATAATCTCATTTTATGTTACTATAATATTGAGATTCACGAAACATTCTCGCCAATAATTTGTCCGTGTTAATATATTCCCCCAAAACATGTACGTTTTATTTGTTTAAAAACTACACTGAAAACTAAATTTTATATAAGTATATTGTTGGAAAGAATAATATATTTAAGAACATAAAATAATTACCCTTATAATATAAATATTAAAAATAGGTAAAATTAACAGGAATATTCTGAGTCCTTATAAAATACACATATTTCTAAAAACATAAAACTATTAACCCACCACAATTGCAGCCATATGGTTGCCACATAAATTTCAAACGCCATGTCGTTCGGAATTAGAAAAATATGGAAACATATTGAATTCGTGTACATATTATGATCTGATTTTGAGACATCATAATATCATCGTTTATAGGTAGCTAGACTACTTTTTATCGCACCTATAGAATGTAAGTCTCTGTAGCATTGGCCAAACAGATATACAAAAATAATAAAAGTCATTTCTTTTAATCACTTACAACTCAAAATGCATATTTAAGTTATTCTGCAAATAGCGTCGAAAAACTATTTAGTTGTACTACAAGAGTAAATACAATAATTTTGTTTATAGAAGTGTTAAATAATATAATAATAATACAATATTTAAATAATCTACTTTCTAACTAAATAAAGTTAGTTAAAACATTTATGCAAACCAAATGTTTTAATTATTTCAGAAAAGTTAGTACAATTTCTTATCATTATTAAAAAGCAATTATTTTCTTTGCATATCAAAAACAAGAATTCTATTTTAACAAGAGTTCTTCCGTAAATAATATTTAGACATGATTCAGAGGATTATTGTGTACAACGCTAGCTCAAAATGTTTATTTATATTGATATACTGAAGTTTTATCATGAGGTACATTTGGTACATTACCTGTATCAGTTTGAGCCCCCATCACTACCGAAGAAGAGCTCAGGAGACTCCAAATGACGATCAAAAAGGACAAGCTGATCCGTTTATGTGATCCAAATGATTGTAGCATATCAAAAGAGATCACCGATGATGCTACTAAAGGGGTAGACGATACTGATCCAAAGTCATGTGTCTTGTGAACTGATAAGGGCCTCATATTTTAGCGATTTTTGAAGGGAAGATAAGTTGTTCGGAGAAAAGAATGTGTCGAGTGTAGTACAAAATAGGAAAAAAGCAAGAATTACGAGCTGTTTTAAAATACAATCAATGCGACGATTTTAGTCTTTTTTACATGTGAAAGTGTATATATTTAGAAACACAATTTCTTTCTCGTTCAAAACATCAAACGATTGAAATATTGCAAGAAGTCGGCTAATTTGCGGGGGCGGTTTCTTTCGTTTTGTGCCGAGTAGTTTCAGTTGAGCCTGTTCTGATCCCACAAAATAGCGAAATAATTATTCGTTTGTCCAACCGCTCTGGGTGACTAATATTTACAAAGAAACTAAATATAATAAGGCTCGAGTCGATGAGAATAAGATAGTGAGAGGTTTCTTCGGTAATTTTGGGTTAGATTAAACTGTTAGCGTTCAGAGAGGACATCCGGTGAAAATGTATTATCTTAGTACGTATATCCCAGATTTTCTGCTCTATACGATTGTCGATATTGGGTCCTCTTAGCTTCACTGTTATCCTTCAATTTATTCAAAGATTAATCTTAATGAGATTGAAGAGTTACGGGGCTTTCTTTTACAAAACGAGACAATGTGGGATTCAACATACATGGGCGAAATTAAACGCGCGTGCGATGCAGAATGCTAAATTCATCTCTTCAGAAGCTGTCTTCTGATTGGAGGAAATATCTCCTGGAAACGACAACCAATTATGGAACAATATGGAGATTTGATTTACAGGCTTATTTAGTTTCTGTTAATTGCTTTATCATTCATGTAATACTTAATTTACCCCGATAGTCAAAATTATCCCGATCGGATATGCTAGAATAATACAGTTTCTTCCAAATTTGTCTAATGTAAATTTAAGAGTTCGCTTTAATCTGCATTCATGGTTACATATTTATTGGATCTATTAGGTAGGTATATGTAATACATCGTTGTCACAAATGGGTTAAAAACTTAGAATAATCCCGCCATAAAATAGTCTAATTAAAATACATAATATATAGGCTATTTTTATCTACTTAGATATGTAACACATAAGTGAAACTTAAAATGAAAATGTGTTTGATAAAGAATAAAAACTATAATATGTAGGTATATATAATATTTTAGCTATACAATTAGTTAAACAATTATTTTGTTAAAAACACTAGATATATTTTTTTTTTATTTAACTAAAATTAAAATTTTACTCTTTTAAGGTAAAGGGCATACTATTTTCTATAATCATTTATTTGTTTTAAAAGTATCATTTGAATTGTCACAAAAATAACGCGCTTAAAAATGAATGAAACTGTTTTTTGTGTTACTTTAAAACTTGGGAATCCACGGGAATCCACGGGAATCCACGGAATCCACGGAATCCACGGGAATCCACGGAATCCACGAAATCCACGGAATCTACGGAATCCACGGGAATCCACGGGAATCCACGGAATCCACGGGAATAATAGTTGTATTCCCAAAGTCGTAAATTTGACATACCATCGAAGATTAAGCTACCATTTAAACGCATTATTTTAAATTATTGCGCATAAGAAGGATAATTGTTAGTAATTCTATTGATATATATTTCAAAGACACGTTATGTAGTATATTGTCAGTTATAAAAATTGCATACTATCAATCAGATCGTTTTTTAAAAACGTGTAACTCTTAACATTTGGTGCCAAACACTCAAGTTTCGTTTACTATATTTGAAAATAGGTTATTTGTTTATTTTATATTATATTCTTTTGAAACTCATTTACCAATATGCCTAATATACCAGCGGAAGAACTTTTGATATATACATGCAAAACAGATCAAACATATACATTCAAGCAAGAGCGTTTGAAACCGGTTGATAAGTAACTCAGATAAACAAATGAACCTGAATGACAGTAAATTTAAAGTTTTATGAATCTATTAATTTGAATTTAATCATATTTGTTTATTGAATCTTTATCAGAGAATGGTATATTTTTTAATATGACTCATTGATTTTCATGAAATATAAAAAAAACAGATAACATATAACATACATATATGTGTATTAAATGAATATTTAAGAATATCACCAAAAGATTTCGTTGCTAAAAATTTAGTTCACATTATCAAATCTATAAGTATCTTGCGACCAGTATATTTTATATCAAGTAGTATCGATGATAAAAGCTAACATAATTATGTTTATGAATTTCAAACAATACATGTTTTTCTGTGTTCAAACAAACAGAACATATCGATTTCTGTTTTATTTAAATCGATTTATCAATTTGGATTGTCGGAGAACTTGATTTCATAGTAAGTATGCAATTTATTTCATTCAAATAAGATGCTTCTTTCAAACATGAAAACGGTTCATTATTGAATTTTAAATTTCAATATATGAATTGGAAATGTAACGTATTCTTCACAATCAAATTTAATATATATGTATGTCATTTACAAGTAAACCAAATATTTTTCACGTATATTTGTGACTAACCATATTTCTGCTCTGCTATTATCTGCTAAATAGATTGTTTAGCACTGCTCTTGACTTTTGGTGAATAAATTATAAAAGTGGTCACAGCGGAAATTTAATTTTACCACTATAATTTCCGTCTATGTTACTTTTTGAAATTCAAAATAATTCAATATATGTTAATGTATACCTTAAAATATATATTTTAAACGTTTGTTTCTCATTCGAATATTTAATTAATATGGGATACTTTTTAAATTGCTGCATATATAAATTAGATTGGATTTGGGTTCAATTGCTTTAAAAACAGTCTTTTCTAGATTGGTAGCTAAGTCGTCAACATAAAGTGTCACAATTTATTTTACCTCATTCAATCCTACACATATAATATTATGACTTTTTGATAACTAAAAAAACAAGAAAATTAATAATTCTGATTTAAAAATGAAACAGACTATCTATAGTACACTTAAATATCTATAAGTTATTTTCCTCATTTAAAAGAAAATAACGGATATTGCTCGCGAGTTTTTATATTTTCTTTATATTTTAAACTTTATTTTTGAATTATTTGCCTTGTTTCGTGTTTACGAAGTCCACCAGAAAAGGTTAAAATAATTAATCGGATGGAGGGAACCAGCTGCTTGCCACTTTCTATTATACAAATATAATGTTTGAAAAAATGCATATTTCTATTGCTGGGATTTATACATAAATCAAATAAATCTTGTTTAAATAGTCGCCCTAGGTTTAAACTAATGATCAATCGATAATTAGTTCAATGCAGCGCAAATCAGTTTGTTAAATGGCAGGAGTCTTACTCTTGGTATGGCTACCACTCTCCTTAACAATTTAACTCTCCAATTGCATTCTAGAGGCCTTTACACTGGTAAGTAGCCGAGTTAGTAGGACTCCTGCTTTCATTAGTTTAAGCCTATATATGGCGACTAAATAATTATAAATTATATATACATATATATCCCGAAGGCAATATGCAATTGACGCTGTATTATTCAGAGATTATCTTTACATTTAATGTAATTTAATGGAACCTAGATCTCTGATGGGTGTCGTGAGTATACTAAAGGTATTTATTGTACATCCTATATATGGAATGAACGCATAGGATTGTACAAATATTTATTCGCATAATACCGGCTCAGAATTTTAGTTTCTCATTAACCTGAGCGCAGAGGTACATTTCTGACAGGGTCTTCTTTTTCCAGACTATTATCACCGACTGACTTTCTTTCATAACACTCTCAGTAAATATTCTGCAGTGTTGAGAAATATGCATTAGTTGATATTTCACATGGTTGATATTGAACGGAAAAAGAGGCTGCGAAAATTGGTGGTGACTTGATTTGTTTAGCGCGACAAAAAGTCAACAGATCGACAATTGGAACAAAATATAGAGAAAGCAAAAAGAGGATGTTCTTTCTTTGTATAAACTATCTTTTGGGAACAAAAAACAGGTGCAAAATGTACTTTTAACTAATGAAGAAGATTATTTTAATTTACTTATAATACTCTTTATATGTATGTTTCAAGGAACCATCGTGTTGAAGTAGTATTTTAAAATACATATGTGTAGTAAATTGTATTGCCTACTTTGATTAAAATAATAAAAGCGATAATGTTGTAAATTTAAGATTTGTGGCTAGAATATGATTTTATAAATAAATCGTTCAGCTAATTATGTGAAAAAAATTAAATCAGCAATGTGTGATATCTGTATATTATGTACATTGTAAATAACTTTAATTTCATAAATTAATTAATCTGTGGCAGGTGCAAGGATAAAGTGCTTTACATGGCCATGCACCTTTATTTAATTATACAAACTTTGCGATCGTTTCGTATATTTGATCATTCCATTACAATTCAAATTCAAGAACCGGTTTGCTTTATTAATCATGTTTTTTATTTACATATATATACATATGTATTATAGTTATAGGTAAATGTATGCCAAATTAGGGGGATTCAGTCTATAATATAGTGAATGATACCCAAATACACCAGCTTATACTATAAATTAGGCGTTTATTAGTAAGTTTGTGTAGCGATAAAAGATATCAGTTATTGTAATAACGAGGCTTTCTAAATTGTATTTGGTGTACAAATGATGAATTAATGGTTTTGATTATGGTTGAAATATGAATCGTCGAGATGGACAGATAAAGATACCAATTTGGCAGTATGGAATAATTATCCAAAGGCATTTTCTAGACATCTATAAGTATTTCTATATTATCAGAGGTGTAACAATATTTGCGGAATCTTTAATC
Source organism: Invenusta paracnida (assembly GCA_036023295.1). NCBI lineage: Eukaryota > Metazoa > Platyhelminthes > Proseriata > Coelogynoporidae > Invenusta > Invenusta paracnida. The sequence continues at coordinate 16,979 of JAYRBW010044893.1, forward strand.
CAGCATTAAAGTATCTGTATATTTTATCAAAATGTAAAAAGGGAGCACGAGCCATGGCTTAGTTCCCCTTTTAATGCGGAACACGGGTTTAGACAGCGGGTATTCATGTAAAAACGGTAAACAAACACACACAAAAAAAGATAAATAAGATGCGACGTGTTAATTACAGTATTGACCTTAAATGCTTTCTGGCCGTGCAGAGGTTTTACAAATATCGATATATGTACATATATAATATTCAGATGGAGCTTCATTATACTTCATAAATGTTCTTAATGCTTTAAATAGCTCAGCAGCGGTTTATAGTTATTATTGAAACATTTAGTTAAAAAACTGAAATATCATACGCCAAATGAAAACTATACAGTTGAGCTACTTCTATCTTTCAACTAACCCATCCAAATATTCTATTCAAATGTACATTACCTAATTAGAGAAAAGAGTTTTGTACAACCCATTTGTCCAGCTTATAGCAGAGAATAAATAAGTATTTTCGAATTCATAACCGGGCTTTACATTTTGAAACTTACTAATAAAGTAGCCCTTTGAAATTTTAAATGTAGTTATACAAATATATTTTCTAACATATTCCAGTGAATAAAAGGTCAAAAGTATTTTTTGTAAAAACCAAATAAAAAACACGTATTTCTTACAAACACGTATTATTTTGAAAAACACGTATAAATTTACTATTTGAGCAAAAGAATTTTTTGCTTTTATTTTTTCAAAAAAGCTGCATTTTTAGATTGCGTGGTCTAAATATGCACCCCTTTGAGTGCACACTAGTTAATATAGTGCTAGGAGTTGCAAAACTATATTTTTAGAAAAGTCGTGGAAGCTTAGGTACATTGTTTAATTATTCTTTAAAAATCACAGTAAAAATGCTGATTTCTTCAAAGCAGAATGAATGTTGATAAATTATTGGAAAACCGGAAACAATTCTTTGAAAAACATCTACTAAGACGTTAAATGAAGATTAATTGAACTACTAACAATATTTGACATTAATTCTAGAAATATTATTGTTTAATAATTTGTGTAAAATTAGGAGAAATTCTAATAAATTAATCAAAATTTAAAAAAATATGCTACAGAATATAAATGTCGCTTTTGCAATTATAATTAAAGTTTATGTTTATTAAAAGTTATTAAATGTGTGTATAATAGTCTACTGTATTACGTCATAATTCAATATTGTTTGATTATAAATACTATTAAAGCTAGGCTTCATTTATACTGTTGGAGTTGTATGTACAGTTTAAAATTTAATTTAAAGTAATATTCGATTAATGTCCTCAGTATTTGTATATTATATATTTAATTCAACTTATTCGATAAACTTCTATAAATTTAATTTACTACTGTCTTTCGTTTTTTGACCTTCTGCATTTAAAATTGATAGTTTTCCTGTATTATTGCTCATTGGGTAACTTTAAAAGTAAAGAAAATCATAAGTCAATATTCAAATTAATTATACTTTATACATATTTAGTGGTTGGTAAATTGTGAACCACAGATATATTTCTGTAACCATTTAAAAAAAAAGGTATATATTTGAAATTCTTTTGAAATTTATTTTTATTTATTATAATATATTAGATATTTGCGATGATTACACAGTTTATTAGAAATTGTTGATAGATTAATGCACAATATATCTATTGCTATAAATATAATGTCGCATAATAGAAGACCAGCCTGTCTTTCAATCTAAACAAATAACATAATAAACCTCAATCAATTTAACAGAACATATTTATGATATAACAGCACACACACCTGAGCCTTGTGCGTGTCTCTTTTTGATACTATATCTTATTTAATCCATTAATTAATGTTCAAACTTTAAATTCCTTTAAAATACGTTTACGCATGATTATATGGTCTAAGTAGACCAAATGCTTTTGTGATTTTATATAATAACAATTTTTTTGCTAAATTGATTGTTGCTTTTTTAAATTATTATCTTGCTTAATATTGATTAAAAGTAATATTTACATATTTCATTAAATTCTGAAAAAAGTTGTTTAATTCAATTAATAATCATTATGACATTTCCAAAAAAATAAAATTTAAAATATATACTTATTTTAAGGAAACCAAAATATCTTCAAGAGCCAGCATACCGACACAATGAATAATTTTCTTGACATAAACATGTTTCCTACTTACACAAAGCTTGCGTTTATACAATACTACATATTATAAACTTATTTCATCGTTATTTTATTTGTATTAATTTTTTAACACTCCCGGTTGTGAAAATAGTTCTTATGGAGAGGCCTGTAAAATCAATAAAATGTCAAACTCTCTCCATAAATATTCCCTCTTTATTAGTATCACCTATTTGTGCTTTGTATAAGTTCATGGCGCGCTCTATATATACATTTGAGGGCACACTTGCGTTGCAGCTGGCAGGATTTGGTTTTCCATTTCGTCTTCAACTATATTAGGAAGAAGTCACTCACCAATGGGTCAAATAGCAAACAAAACTTCCCCCAAATTAGTCCTCATAATCATAAATTATCACACCAACGGTGTTTGACGCATAAATTAGGACGTTAGGTAGGCATTTTGGGCAGTTTAATGATCCGGTATAAGATCACATTTTGGGTGAGGTATTTAATCAGTCTTATATAAGCCGAATCCATCTTTGAAAATGTGCTTTTGCTTAGGATAATACTAAACCGGTCGAATTACCCTCGGATGTTGAAGAATGGCTGAGAAATAACTTGTATTCATTATGACACATGTTCCCGGTAATTACTTCGGTACTAATTATTAGTATTATTCTCCAGCCATTACACATAATATATGCAAAACATTTCACAAATTCCAGAATCGGTCTGCCAAAATTGCCATCATCTGTTGCAAGCATAACTTCTCTATTACCTATATTAAATATCGTATATGTACTATACACAGTATATATGTATTACTTTATGTAATTATTCTATAGCACTATAATCGTGTTAAGAGATAATTTGACTACAATAAGGTAATGCAATAGAAATAAAGACTAGGTATGTGGCAAAAACAACTTATTGGACTGAATTTTATTCCTTCTAGATTGATCCTAAAAGGCTATACTTTTAATGTAAAATATCACTTAAACTTATTACTTAAGCTTTCGTTCTTAGAAGGTGTATTTTGTGTGTGTAGCATTTAAATAAATTCAACATCTACTGAATTCACTATGCTTACGCAATATGATCGCACTGATTTATACAACGGCATTTGTCGAGAGAACAGTAGAGGTAACCCAACAAGCTCAGTGTACACGACTCTGCCTTGACAGTAGATGGCATCCAGCATTATGCTCCTTAAATAGGCACGTAGCTCAAATAAGAATTACCTTTCATGATAGAATACAACAAATATTTATAGTTATAAATCTAAGTTATTTTTATAATTCAAACATAGTTGTATAATTCTTCATGAAAACACAACTTCTGCCAACCACTGTGTACATTTGAGCATAATTTAGAAGTAAACAATAAAAATATTTATTTATTTTTAAGTTTATATAGGAAGTGAATGCTCAGATGTAACTTGCTTTTTTGATTTTTTCACATTCAAATCTTTCAACTTCTTCAATAAAATTATTGTTTTATAGTTTTCTGTACAGTGACGAGTTTTTAAATGTTTGTTATATTTTTTTAAGAATTTTGGCAATTTATTTGTAGATACTAATTTTAAATTAAGTATATCGGAATAATTGTCTAGACGACGTGTTTAATATTGGTAACTTCCACTTCGCTTTTTTTCCGCTGAAGATCTTCAAACTATACTTAACCTCTTAAACCTTACATTCGTATATTTGTATATATGTATATACATTCAGTTCAGTTCAGTTAGCTGCCCCTCAAAACTATTAATCCAGTCAACCAGTCCTTATAGCTGAAATGCTCACAGACGATTACAATTTAAATACAGACTGCATGCAGACAAACCTACAATACGCAAAAATAGTATATATATGTACAAATGAACCTCATGGTATGCTTGAAGTCTTGAATTAGACGTTTTAAAATCCGTTAATAAAGGAAACTAGAGACCCCTAGTCCTAGTAGAGACTAGTTTAGAATAATCAGCGATATTCTCTGAATACAGAGAGATCGTTTTCTTCTCTACATCAACCACCAACGTTTCTGGGAAGAAATGTCAAGAGGCTTCTTGAGTGACCTTGTTTGAGAGCTGGATGAATACGCTGTGGTACTCCTGGTTCACTAATTGTCGTACCGCAAATGCTGCTTTGTGATTGGCTGATCTGTCGCTCTTTAGCTGTCGCTTATTACTACCTACTATATGTATGTATGTACCTATACTTAGAAATATGTAGGTAAATATGCACATCTGTCTGTCTGTATATATATACTTAATAGTAAAACTAATAATGGGATGTCGTGACTATATGCCTCAGCTTGTAATTTCTTCTGTATATAAGTATGTATGTCTATTATAGTACAATAATACGTTAAAAGTAAAATCCATCTTATTTCCTTTATCAGAAAATGCGTCGGATCTTTAGCCAGCCGGCAGTTGTTTTAAATTCAGAGAGAACTGAAAGTACCTACTACTAAATTAAACTGACTTCAACTCGGTACTTGAAAATGATTTCCAAATAATAATATAGTTTTGTGTATTTGTATTTGTATTTGTATTGTATTTGTATGCATTCTGTGCATATCGGTAAAACTAAGTTGATTTTTATTAAATTGCCTAATTTATCAAATTTTGCATCAGGCTAATAGAATTTACATTGTAAAAGTTACTGTACTTTTGCAATTATTGCTATTCAGTTCAATTATTGATTCCTTAAACATGATTGACCTTAATGTGTAGATGAGACGAAAATTGTTATTTTTTAATTATATAAGTAATATACGCAGGTTTAAAATTTTTTACTTTTCTCCAAATTTTATATAATCACACCTTTCATTTCTTTCAATCAAAAACCTAATTAATATATACATATTTTTTAGGTACTTTATTGCAAATAATTGCGCGATTGTTTTATGGTATATGTTAATTTATAATACAGTAATGGATTAACCCTTGCTAAGATAATTACTGAACTGATAATCGTATATAAATAGCTATTTTGTGTTTTATCTTACTTGTGATATAGCAATTAATACATTGATTAAGTAAGCTAATTCGGATAATTTTAAAACAAAAATATGTGAAAAAATTATCAAGCACTTTATAATGGAATAGTAATAATTTAATTTTAATGTATGGAAAATATATTTAATTTTAAAAGCATATAAATATCGTATTTTACTACCGCGATATTTTGTAAAAGAGCTGATATTTTGACACAATCTTATTAATTAAAATTGAAATGGCATTTTTTCAGATAACCAATCTATGTTTATAAAGTAATACATATAAATATATATATATTTATTGATACTACAAGTTACTAAGAACCATTTTAGAATTTATCACAAGAGTTCATATGTTTATGTCATTTCGTTTTAATATTATGAGGCTTCTAAAAAGTACTCGAGGACATGAATTAAAGGGAGTTTCTTTCTAAACACCGTGTAATGTACAACAATATAACAATTTCAAAATTACTATCTTAAAAGATATAAGCCTGTGTCCTGATCATAGATACTATACTGAATAACATAATCAACATCAAAGGTATATCGTATATTATATTATTCAATATCTATAGATTTGACAAATATTGGTACAACTTATCTTATTAATACATCTAATGTATGTGTATAGGTGCTACTAAGGGTAGCGGATATTTTGCACTTGAATGATATTCCTATCAATAAACGTACCTACGAATCTAACATTCTGGAGTAACTTAAATTCATCTTTTTATCATTAAGTCATAAAAATAGTTAAGGTCAGTTCGATATACCATATACTTATTATAATATGTGTTAAATTACATAAATTAAGGTAAAATTGTTATCAATTTGCGGTCAGGTTAATACTAAAACTGAATTTTAATACCTCAAATGATGATAATTTAAGTAATAAAATAAATTTAAAGAATTTTTTTTTATACGAAATGGTGGAAAGAAATCTTCTCTTTCAAATGTAGTCAAGATATTCAATCAAATTCTTTATGCACATAAATAAGGCATTCATTAATTAAATATTACTTTTAGAATAAATAGCTTTATGATCCGATGGAGTTGTGAATCAATCAATACACATTGGTTCACGCTTATAGCTTCGATGAAATTCTATGTATCTACTCTTATGAATAAGTATATATTATCGTATTTCTGTATAATCATGGATTCTATTTTATTTAACCTTAATTTAATCAACGGATATTAATAATTAATACATTTTGTCATATACTTTTTTTAGTTGATCACTTCGATAGTTTCACTATTAATTAAAATTGCATTTTAAAACAGGATTATAATTATTGATTTTCAATTTTTAAATAATGTGTTTTCTGGGACTATATTAATCAATAAGATGGTTTATCCCCCAGCATACAGGGTGTTTGTGCATCCATATCCCCGAGGAAGGATAACTAACCCCCTCCCACCTCTAATTATTATTTTTTAATCAAATAGATGCTTAAAACTAATTACATTAGAAATATGTGAATTATTATATAAATTTTTTTGCATATTTTGAAAATAATTTTTGTAACTTTATAATAAAACATGTTATTTTACTTTGTGAATTATTACATGAAATTATTCAGTGCCCGAATCAGAATTCTGTTAATATTGAGAGAGATTTACATCTTTATATAAACAGTATACTTTGCTTGTTTTTTTTTTACAAAATAGGTGCATTTTTAGGGTGTGGTACGTGATCACTTCTTTGGGTGCTCAATGGTGAATGTAGCGCTTAAAGTAGTAAAACATTTGATTTTGAGAAAAGTTACAGAAGCTAAAATTGCTTCATTTATTCATTTAAAAATAACAAAAAAATGCGGTAGTGTTAATTAACTGATCAGTATTACATTATAACCTCACTAATATGTGAATATATTTAGGTAATAGTACCAATTTAAACTCTAAAGTACGCAAACAAAATGAGTTTCTAAAATCATGTTTTCTATCTAAAACAACATAAAATCTATTTAATTCCTAGTTCTGTCCTATATACCTAACAATATTTCGTATAACCGCTGAAAATGTTTAACTATAATTAATTTTAAACCCAAAAAAGATAGCCGGGACTACTTTAAATTGCATTTACCAGGGCCATTTTTGAACACAGACACGATATCAGTAAAAAGCCTAAAGTGTTGAATTGATTGGATTAAGTGAGCGATGATGTAGGTCTTCATTGCGATATCAATTTAGAAACGATCATTTTAGTGAATTAGATTTACTCCTTCTGACTCTTAAATCTGAAGGAGAAGAATTTTTATTGGTTCCCTAACAACGAAGCTTTTACCAAAGAACTTTTAACCCATTAATGTGGAGTTATAGCTTTTTTCTTGTGTTATAATATCTTACTTGTATAACTGTGAACATAATTTAAAACCATTCATTAATGTATCCAGTTTGAAAACCTATAAAATATTTTCGTTAGGCGCTCTAAGACATTTTTATATTAAACTGTTAACATTCATATTTGTAGTTATTTCTTTTACATATTACTTGACGTATAAAATGAAACTGTAACAAAATAGATTTCTCCAATCTCTTAGTCAGTCGAGTGGTGATTCGAGTGAACCTGAAATCCAGTAGACGCTGACAGTGCCGTATTATATAATTGCTTTTGATCGGATAATTGAAGTTGATAATTGTTGTGATAATTTATGAAATATGCAAAAGATAGTTTCTAGAGTTTTTATGAAGTAATATAAACTGACGAAGTGTCAAATTTGTGTGTTTATAGTATTTTGATTTTCGGGCATAATTATATCATTAATTATATTAATTCAGTAGAGTCAGAGAATATAAATTCTAACGCTAGATTTGATCAATGGTACATGACACCATTGAAAACATCATTATTTTACTAGCATACATAATATGTAGGTATTATGAGGCTGACATAGATAGAGCATAGGGGCCAACCAAAAGTAGGTGCCCACCAATAATATAGCCCCATCAAGAGCGGGCCCATCAATAGTATAGACCCATCAAGAGCGGGCCCATCAACAGTATAGCCCCATCAAGAGTAGGGGCCCATCAATAATATAGCCCCACCAGGAGTAGGGGCCACCAATAACATAGACCCACCAATAATATAAGCCACCAAGAGCGGGCCCATCAGGAGAAGAGGCTCACTAAGACAAAGTCCATCCATGGATTAATACGGCACTGGATGCTGGAGGCCTTTAGGACAAATATTGTCATGGCAATATATTATAGAAAACTGTAAGAATGAATAAGAGAAATCACTTGAAAATTTGTTAAAATAAATGTATTAACAAAAAAGCGACCGAGCTTTCGATGTCACTTCACATTATATATATGGTCAGAAGAATAAAAAGCAAAAAGCAAATACTTATATATACAAAAAAGTGAGCGTCAATGAACAAGTTGCGTAAGAGACATTATAAAATATATAAATAAATATATAAAGGAGTGAGTTAAGACCATGGCCTCAGACAAAGCTGATCTTAACTTCCTTCTTTGTATATAAGTTCTTTATTTTTGCTTTTTATGCTTCTGACCAAAATTTGGATGTGAAGTCACATCGAAAGCTAGCTCCCTTTTTAAATAATAAATTTATCTTAACAAATTTCCAAGTGTTTTTTCTTATTCGTTTGCATACAGTGACAATCCCGTTTCTATTTAATCAACGCCAACGCCAACGCAACGGTAAGAATGTTTCACGAGTGTACTCTTTATTCAACTTTTAGAAGCGTTTCATTTCAAAGCAGCTATAATACATACTCTGTGGTCCAATAATTGAAATGTAAAAATAACGGTAGCAAATTATTTTAAAATTATAATAGGTACTAGTTTTTTTGTAAATCTAAAGTAAAGATCAACTTAAACAATATGTCTTAAATATATAATTTAGTACTACTCACGTCAAATGCGTTTTTCGAATGGTTAAACAGTTTTGTTTCTAATAAATATACTTTTCATATACTAGTTTTTTATTTATCATACTACCTATATAATAAAAAATAAAGCGTCAATTTTAGTAGATATAAACTATTATCAAAGAATACTATTAAACGAATTAGTCATCTCTTGAAATGATATAATTTTATCGTAATCATTATTTAAACCATGACAAAAGTGTTTCTAAACATAAATTTATAATCTGTACTTTCTTCATTATTCCATTTTTTATTCCAAATTATAAAAGTTTATCTGACACACACTCAATAAAGTTTCAATAAAGAAAGTCTAGTCTGGTCGGAAAATCATTCGACATCTTCTGTGCTCAATTATCCCTTCAAAAGCACTTCTGTCAGTCAGAAACTCTCTCCATCCTGCTTACCGGGCTATTTGTCCATTTCATATCTCGGAAAGCAGTTGAAAATTTATAATTTAAACAAAGATTTTAAAATTTCATCGTACTTAAACAAAAATGTTTTCTATAATTAAAAAAAAAATGTTTAAATATATAAAATAATATTTAAGTTTATAAAAAAAATTAAATTCATTTTGAAAATAATGTTTTGCTTTTCTAAATGAAAGGATATTTATATTGCATTATATGATTTATTATATGACAATAATTCATACCCGAATAAGAATCTCATTGATTTCGAGAAGAAATATGCAAGTTTCATTTAAAAAATGTTTCTAGGCTAATATGAAAGGAATAAGTATTCTTATTGTATTTAGAAATCATAATTATGATAAGATGTATATTTCACATGTAAAGCAAGTATTACTTTTAAATTGTATAATTCGTGAAATTTACTTACAGAAAAGAAAGATTTGAGAAAAAGTTACGAGTATTAATTTTATTCTACATTATAGAATCATCTCACTTTTAATATTTTTACAGAAATGGAAGATGTTTAAATCGAAAATATATAACATTTAGTAGACAGTCAATCAATTAATAAATTTACATTGCATGTAGCACACAGCTATTATAGGCTAAACTGTTTCCTGTGAATGTCTGAATACTGTATTAAAGTTCGTTCATCTCCTGATTGCCGTTCTAAACATCAGTGTAAAAACAGATATAAAACAATTGAAATAAACATTTTATAATGTTGTTATTGTACAATATAATATAATATAATATAACAAACGCGTAAACTTTAAAACTACAACACTGAAAGTGCGGGATAAAGTTTCACACAAGTTTACTCGAATTTCACACCCGAGATTCAAAATCTGCACGACCAAACGATCCATACTTCGCGTCAGTTTAGTGTCCAGTCCAAATTGGGGTTCTCATCCTCATTGATGTTATAACCACCCCCTCCCAACTCATGAATAATTTAGACTGACCAGGTGAAGCAGCCGGACTAACGGTTAAGTCGTTCGTGTCCAGTTTTTCTGAAATATATATATTCAAAGAATCGGGGAGCTGAGAAGAGGGCACGAAATCGAGACGCCTTTGTGGAACTGTCTATGTGCACAAAAGCTTTTTATGTAGTTAAGAAATGGATTATTTTCTTGTTTTATGTCTTCAAAGAAGCTCTTTAATTGATATGTACATATATATGCTTATGTTCTATAGAAAGACTCAGCAGGCTTCGTACATGCAAGTATAACATCAACCCTGGACATCTCACACATCTATCTCATTTAACAAGATGCTTTGAAACTATACTGCACTACGTCTGAGGACTGTTCTGGCTGTATATGTACATATACCTGTATATAAATATATCAACAAGACTGTATTATTCAATTTATGATTTTTGTAACTTTAGTTTTTTTTTACTTAAGGAAGGGGATACATACATCCAAGTGTATTTTGCTTGAAGCTATGAAAGAACACGGAACTGTAAGATATTGATGGGTGGAATGTCCGTCACAGTTTGCGGAGTAGTTTAGGATATCTATATTCTTCATCTTCTTTGGCAACACGTCATTCAAAACACGCAGTCCCGTTCAAAATTAGTCCAAGTAGCCCGAACTCAACTATATATGAACTCAACTCAGACTTCAGTTCAGCGGTAACCGAGATCTTCCTTACCTTACTTACATTGCTTGTATATACGCGCTGTTAAAAAAAATTTTTTGCGGAGATTCACTTTAAAATTAAATTTGGATAAATGTACTTATGCTGAGTGTGGTTTGACTATGTTTATGTCCAATGCTTGCAGATTCCCATCCAACTCCGTCTGTTTAGTCTTATGTTTATTATGTAAAAAAGTTTTTATTAAAGTTTTACAGAAATTCTTTCTTTCTTAGCTTTTTTATTGTGTTATTGAGAAACGCTACATATGTATTAATGTACTTATTCTAGATAATATGGCATATTGCTCCAGTGGTAATCAATCGTATTCATTTTATATTATGCGCACATGTTATATATCTAACCAAAATTGTTATTTTTAATGAACATGTTGAAAGCGCTGTCTTTTCTATAAAATATATATTAATACATATTTTTTTATTTAAAATAAAAAGAGTATTTTTTTATATATTATTTTTTAAGCCATTCTTAATGGCTCAGATATTTAAGAAGATGTATGTATGTGAACACAGCACAACAAATCGCGATGTTCAAACGTTCTTTATACTTTTGTTGTTTAATGTAAAAGTATGTGTAAATATGTGTAAATATGTATTACGTCTCAAAATGAACATAAATAAAATAAAATCGAAATACAGGGTGTGTTAAAAGTCACTACGCTGTAAACATATAGAATTGGCATTGATAGAAATAGGTAACAAATTGATACAATTCCGTAGCATAACGTTAAAAAGAATAAGATATAGGAAGCATAAATGATACTAAAACAAATGAAGGCAAATAACCCTGCCTATAAATAGGTTGCTATACTACGAAATAGTAAAAGGCTTTAGGTACTTTATTTTTAAATATTTTTTGGTATCATTTATGCCATCTCCTATTATCTTGTTTATTTCAACGATATGTTACGGGAATCGAATCAAATTGAAAAATATTTCCAACATATTTCGATTTTATTTTATTAAAGTTCATTTTAAGAAGACGTAACTATCTCATAGCCATTAAAATTGGAAAAAATATATATTTTTAAATATAATCTTCTCAATTAATTACTACTAACTATAGCTTAAATATAATAGTATTAAGAATACGTTGATGTATGTGTTACCATCCCTTATTTCCATTCAAAGTGGATCTATATTTGTTGGCATATTATGCAATATACTTGGTACAAACAAATATTCCTTCTTTTCGCGAGTTCGTGATAAAATAGGCAAACCTTTACTGCACGATATAAAGAAATATAGATTTAAAACTTGTAGGGTATCTCCCTAAAAAACTCGCCAGTCTTTAACCAGAATTCGAGTTAATTAATATTACAGATCGAATTGACAAAGATAATTTCTTCACCCTTCCCGTTAATATATATTTACATAAACTCCGGCTTTCATTATATATACAACTACACCTCTTCTGTTATTTTGATCGGGATTTATTTTCAAGATAGGGGAGGTTTTGCAGGTTTATTGTAGCCTTTCTCAGACCGCCCCTTTTGCCACTTCGATCGACTTGTTTAGTAAAGTGTGAAATTCCCTTTCCATGGTCAATTTAATCCACATTTCTGCACACTTACCATAAACGTCTTCTTCTGAATATTGGCGCAGAAATATATATTCTGATCGGAGGCTGATCAAGGGTTGAGTATACAGTTGCTTAGTGAAGATCGCGGCCACCCGCAGAGGAAAACTGGAACTCCGACTCGAAGCGTTTCCGAGGCTCGAGGTATGATCGAAATGAATTATTGACTTTGAATTAGTCAACTGTACAGCGTGTGAAGCAGAAGTTGGTATAGTTCCGCCCACCATAATGTAAACGCCAAAGATAGTATTGTAGGTATATCGTCGGTATTGTATCGACGCAAAACAAAAATGACTTTTAAAGATTGACTTGAGGCCAAGGGGCAATATTTGAATGCATTGCGATCCCCATATATGTAAATATATAAAAGATTTATGCATTCTGAAATCAGCAGAAATTTATTGAACGGACCATTTTAATATTTCTATTAATTATTTTTTTATTTCCGTTTTTCTTTAAAAATATATAATATAATTATGTTACATATTTAGAATTTATTAGAGATAACACATCTTACCTATATAAAATGGATTTTTTGTGAATTTATGTAAGTAAACAGATAAAGCAGATTTTAAATATGCTAACTTAAGCTTCCATATCGATATTATACCTTGATTATTTTTTCTAGTATCTCTATTCCGAAATACTAAATTCTCTTTTAATTCTTTTGATGTTTAATAATTTCGTGTTTTTTTTCGATTAATAAGTATCACCATAGATATTGAATAATATAATCAATTAGATCTGCAATCTAAGAAAAATCAACGCGAACTTAGAGCGCCACAATTTCATCAGTTTTGATTTTTATAATTTTGTTGGTCAATCAATATAGTATCGATTACCTGATAATATTATACCAAAACATTTGAAAAATTGGCGCTATAATTTCTAATAAATTTTTTTAGTTTCTAAAATATACCCGATCTAAATGTTGATCGAACAATTTAATATCGTTGGTATTTAACAAATACTATATTTGTAATTAAGATGTCAGCTTTTTGAGTTACAGTAAATAATATTATAAGAATCCCATTACACGTACAATTACCTATGCTAATACACATTTTCATGATAATTCCCTATATCAAACGTCAAATCTTGCACTTTACAACTTTAGTAGCTACGTACAAAATAACGTATACATGCTCCAAAGCCATTTCAGCACATGCAATTAGTGCATCGGAGTATTAAATTTCGAAGTTAAACTTGTGGTTTGGAATTGAAAGAAAACATGAATTTCTAAGTACACTCTGTTTAACAATCATGACAATTTATTTAACTCGCATATATCGAGTTGAGAAATACACTGCGATGTAATCTCCGAACAAATAATGTATCAAACCAATTTGGAATGACAATTATCTGCACAAGATACATGAATGGAATGCATTCTGAATGCTTCGGAATTTCACAATTTGGCGAAATTGTTATCTATCCATAATTAAAATATTGCGACATCACTGCTTTGCCGAAATATGTCAACCATCAAAGCAACAAAGCAATAGCATGATACTACGTACAAGCTGCCACTATTTCTAAGATACATATGTAAAACTTCGTTTTGGGAAAATAACTAACTATATACACTGTATATTCTGTGAAATTCAGCTATATTGCACAAGTTAAGTATTGCACGATTATATGAATACAGTTTGAAATTACCCTCATGTCCAAACTGCAATTAACTTGTATATTTAGAACCAACAATTATGGTTGCAAAAGAAGAGTTATGTATGATCCCAGCAATCATCAATTGAGCCTATATACTGAATAATTAGGTACCGAAACTGATATAAAGAAAAGTTTCCATATGCCTAGTTATTGCAAGACCCATAGTTAACGTACAATATATTCATTTCATGAAGCGTACTTAAATATATGCATGTAATATAGAGTACAATAAAGATTTACGTAATTAGTCAGATAGTCAAATTATATAAGAAGTTTAATCATATTTTAGATTGCCTATATATTAAATTTACGTTGAATATAGAAATGAATAAATTTCTCTATATACCATACTTTTTAATTATTCTTATTGCAAGATAGCACAGTTAAATTGTCTTCGTTTTAATCAAAAGACATTTTCTCAATAAAATGTACCTACATATATTTGAAAGAAGGCATTTCTGTCCAATAATATTCATTTTTCCGATCAATTATTTAAGATATATACCTACGTATGATCAATTATATTAGCAATAATCAAAATAACTATTGTGCATTAATGTCTGATAGTGCCTTAGTTTTACCTTGGTGTTATGGACCTTCTGAGTAGACGTATTTTGAAATCGAGCTCCCTGAATACTCGTTTGTCCTTATTATCGACTTTGTCATAAACATATATAGTAACGTAAACGAGCCACATAGACCTCAGTCACTACACTTTAATCTCCCATACGTTAATAAAAAAGTCTATTTTATAAACTTACAATAGCGTTGCTTTGTATATATCTTGCAGCTTGTATCATTTTCACTCCTTCACTATCAATTTAATCTGTAATATGTAATAGCCGCATATTCAATATCTAACCAACTTGTTTGTGTCCCACTGTCTATACATGCATTATATAAGAAAGTTTAACCTCGAAAATTTGGAGTAAAATGCAATACATGTATTACAGCAAGCATTTTCTTTACTTTCATTTCGTATAAATAAGATAAGATAAGATAAGTAAGCGTTTTTATTGTATAGTAAATAAATAAATGTACCAATCCGGATGGGGAATCTA
>JAYRBW010044894.1:0-11480 GCA_036023295.1 Invenusta paracnida
TGAAGCATTGCTTTATAGTAATGCAAAGAAAAAGAATCAAATGAATTACGAACTTCAGACACTTCACTCTATTTATATGGCTTAGAATGTATAATTTTGTTAATTTAGAACCCACATGAAACAATTTAAATATAAAAAACAAACAAATATAGAAAAATACTAAACACGTTCTTCCATTACGAAAGTAAGAACAAAACATTGAAAGTTTTACGATTGAAACATGAATTTTATTTTTATCATTTCGAATTAAAGAATTTTAATTCTCGTTAATAAGTTGCAAGTTACAAGTATTGTATGAGAAATAACATTCAGTTAATCACCCCAAAACAAATGATATTTGAAATACTAAATTCCTCATTAAAAGCACGATATAGATTGCTATTACTTGGAAATTTCAATGACATCATTGGGCAACATTGGGCCAAGGTCATCAGGCCACGTATCTGGAATCATTCGACCTTTATCTCCACATTTGTACTTTTCTCGAAACAATTTAGTGCGAGCAGGTGCCAAATCAGAAAATCGATCAGTTGGAATAGCGCATGGGAATGTTTCAATTCGTTTGACAGTGTCAGCTGATACTGGCAATCCCCAGTACAGGAACAATGGAGAAAAATTGACTTGGGCTGTTTCTGACATCAGTTGACAGAAGGTGTCAATTTTTTCGGTGTCAGTTTCGGGCTGTTTTTCTAGCTTAGGATATCGATGGAATGCTCCTTTAAGAAAACCAAAGCCATAGTGTGTTCCAAGTTGAGCATAAATAGGTAAACCGATCCCTGAACTCGCTTTCCATGAATCAAATGTTGGATTGTTTAAATGAGTTGAAATAAATTGCATTTTACCCTTTTGAAATCGTGCTTACAAAAATGACACATTAAATACCCTTTCATAGTTGTACAAACACATCATATTATTGGTCACCTCTCCACATCCACTCCACGTCCAAGCACCTTGTTGAAAATTGTGACCAATTTCATGACACATTCCCCATTTCCCGGTCGTGTGGATGAAATCTTTATTCATCATTCCGTTAAACCAATAACCATGAGTTCCAATTGGATATCCAGAATGTCCTGCTCCAACTGAAATCTGAATATCATTAATTGCTCTTTCTCTTCTCGCTGTGCGCCAATTCGTCCCTCTAAGATTGTGGTCACCATTAACAACCCTATCCCATACTTTAGTCATGATATACTTCAAATAATCTTTATCATATTTAGAAGATCACATGCTTTTACTTTCGACATAAAAATACATCTGGTCACCAGCAGTTTCTGCCCAAAAACCAGGTGCCTTTTGACACTTTTCCCAGTTTGCAATATTCTTTGGATCACGAGTTTTGAAAAATGGCGACTCAACAACATTTGACATGGTGAAAGTAATAGTTGAATTTACTTTATGATTTGTAATCCAAACAACGTCTCCAAATAGCGAATAAATATTTTGTTTCGCCATCGAAGTTCTGACAACAAGCATTGGATAACGGACATAAAAGTCCTTATTACTCAGGTCATCGGTATGACATACTATGGAAATAGACCAGTCGTTCATTGCAGAATTTTCCAAAGTGATACTCGTTAAATGTATTGTCTCTCCAGCAGGCAAGTAGTAACCAACCGAATGTGCTTCATACTTTGCCAAACCTCGAACTTTCAATGTGGTTGATACCAATTGCGGCTTTGTCTCAAAGTCTCCGGGAAAAAATTCTACTCCAGGCGCTTTTATGCCACTGTCAGCCAAAGATTGCTGCATAATGAATCGATTGAACGATCTAACCAACGATCGTTTCTTACTATCTCTTACTGGGGAAGCACTACAAGGACCAATATGTTTTATATAAGGAGAGTATTTGGCTACAATTGCTTTAATTTTTTCGGGTACATTCAAGCCATCAGAAAGATTATTATCTATACTTTCAAGTTGTTCAGCAAATGCTTCACTCATATCAAGAAAGCATTTGAGGAGTTAATAAATAAATCAAGGGTCGCATCAACTGAAAGAATCTTATCGTCGTCGTACTTGGCAGGGTAGTAATAAGTTTCCAAATAGTAACTAAAGCGTTTAGTTATTTCTACTCCTGCTTCTTTTAAGATGTTATAAAAAGTTGCTTCAAATAAGTTATCTGTGTATGACGTCGCTTTTAATGCAAAGAATACAGAAACTTTTCCTTCTTTAAGTAATCTGAGAAGTTCTTCAGCGGTTTGTGAGGAAACTTCTGCTTTATTCCCATTCCAATAAACGATATTACCATCTTTAACATTATTCAATTCGGCTATATCTATCAAAGTTGAATCTTCGTGTCCAGTTAGCCAGAATCTCATATTTTTCCATAACTGAGCATATTCTTCCGTATTCACTATTCTCCACCCAAAACCATTATTACCAATGCTAATGAGTTTTCCTTTACCAACTTCTGAAGCCATCTTGAAAACATGTTTACTTTCGTGGTTCCAGAGAATCGGTTCTGAATTGCTGCCAATTCTTCTTCAACTGCTGTAGTCGGGATGCAAAGCTTCTCGATATCTTTCAAAATTGCTTTTCGATTTTTCTGTAATTGATGGAAACAAAATAAAAATTATAACAGATTTTATTCACAAGAAATATGTAGCAAATGTATTTAATACGTTAAATTACAGCTTTTGTTTGTTCTCTTTGTATTTTCTAATTATTAGATATACGAAATATCTATGAATTCTGCATAAAACATAAATATAAATTTTAAAACTGAAAACTTGGTTTAATGTTAATGATACAAATGAGAACAATAAACATGACAGATCTATAAAATGCATAGAATAAAATAATTGCTTCATTTTTCAACAATGTTTACGCAATCAAACATAAAATAGATCACTTAGGCAGTCAACTATGTTATTTTTTGAATATGTAGACCAGGGAATACTTTAAGTTATTATTAAAGGATATTAAAGTAGTCCCTGATGTAGACAAACTTAAAAGAAAAATGCGATAAAATGTTTTAAATACCCATTTATTTCAAATTGTGTTAAGTTAAATATTGTCCGGGGCATAAAATAACGGTAGAGTTAGCTAATGATCCCTTGTGATTTAATGTCTAAGTATAGACCACATCGAAAAAAACAGTTGTTTATAACTAAATGTATTTCATTTTTTATTATCAAAATTATTAAATAAAATATAAACTTTATAACAAGTTAAAATAAGTTCTGAATCAGTTATAAATAGCAGCCACCATTTTCTATTACATTTTCCATGTGTTCCATTATCTCGTTGAGTGCTCTGCCCATACGATTCTGCGTAAAGTGCGGTAAATGTTCATCCAGAAATTTTTCTATATCATCAGGTAATTCAAAATCATCACGGAGTGCTTCCAATCGCGGAAATATAAACCTGTCACATAGATTCACGTCAGGCGAATATGGTGGTTGGCGAAGCAAGTAGATGTTTTCTTCTTCAAAATGTTGAAGTGTTGCTTGAGCCACATGATGAGGGCGAACATTATCTTGTTGTAACCGCATGTTATATGGAAGTATACGTTGTTCATGGGTTTGGTTCTAAAAATTAGTCGTGATGTTTTCAGTAAATTGTATGTATCTCTGAGCATCTAAAATAAAATATTGATTGATTGATAGGCAATATTTCATAATAATGGCTTCCCTTTTGTGATACTGCCATTATAACAAGTGATTTTCTCTCCCTGCTGGACCTTTTAGCTGTCTGAATTTGCTGTGTATTTCCAAATGGTTGTACCCAAGCACCAATTGTATTTCTCGGTTTTAGATTTCTTAGGTAAAAAAACTTCTCGTCAACTGTTACTAAGTTGACTATGGATAGTCGGGATGGCATTACTTGAAGCAATTCTTGGCTGCGTTCTCCCCTGATTGCTTTGTTCTGTACTGACAATGTACGGGGGACCCATTTTGTACAGACCCAAACTACTTCAATATCATCTTGCAAGATACGCTGTACCATTGAAGGATGTATTCCCAAATTAGCACTTATTCTTTTTTGTGTTATTGATGGATCTTCTTTTATTAAACGAGCTACTTCATTAATGTTTTGTAATCGTGTTTCGCTTTTCTTCCGACCACTACCTTCCATTCTTACAGCTGAATCTCTTCCTTCATTAAATTTCTGACAGTGCACGTATACGTGGCACATTTAATAAGCCATTCTTAGGAAACGCTTCTATAATCATATCGTGAATTTGTTGAGCATTAAAACCATTTCTTCGTAAGCCTTCTATAAAACAATATAACCGATATTTCGTGACTTCCATACTTTTTTAATTAAGCATGCAAGAACACGACGTCGAATCGATTGAAAATGTCTAGACATCAGACTAAATTATATTGATCAGCTACAGTATTTAAATAAATGTCTACGGTAAGCTATAATGGTAAGCTACAGATGAAAAACAAGTTTTTTTCGATGTGGCCTATATATAATGCACATAAAGGCTAAAATTATAGATTTAATTTAAACTAACTTACATTTTTCGAAACGCCAACTATAGATAATGAAATATTACATTTTAAAGAAATTTTGGATACAAATTGTTATATAAAAAAATTTACGTTTATTTGAGACACAACCACAAAATTATATGTTTTGTCCACATATTCCTGAAATCTGCATCTATATAATTATAAATAGGAAATTTAACGTAGTCATTTATTTGTATCATTTTCAGATTTTAACGAAAGTATTAATTCACTATAACAAAGATGTTCAAAACAATCAAATAAGCAGTTACACGCACTTTTACATTCCTAAATTATTGGAAATATGTGATGTATAACAATCGTTGGTTTATATTCTAATTTTATAACAAGAATTTACTAGTAATATCTTTTTAACGGTGTTCAATATGTACTAATAAATAAATACATGATCCGTATTTTTTCATTTGGGTATTATAATACGTGCGTCAATGATTTATTCGTAGATTTTATCAAACACTATTCAATAATAATAAAATCGTATATACATATGTTTCTAAAAGGTATTGTAAAGTGATACATGATTTATAAATTGAGTAAATCATATGAAATTAGATTTATGCGGACATTTTAAATATGTAGTTTATAAACGGTGCCTTAGATTTCTTCAATTGAAATTTCTAAATTATAGTTCTGACCAGGAAAAATTAAAATATACACTATTCATTACTGAAAATTTACTATAATATTGATCTGACTAGTGACAGGAATTAAATTTCAAGACTTGTTAAATGAGTAAAAATATTTAACTGAATTTTACAACATTTTAGAATAAGTTTATGTAGTTTATAATACAAGTTTATTTACAATTTTTACATAAATCACCGAATTATTCAATGCGAATATTGCAAAGTATTCTCATTTAGTAATCTAATAATGTAGTTGTAATTCTAAAGTAAAAGTAGAAATAATAATGTTATAATCTGAATTAAAAAAATACATGAGAACAAAAAAATCACAAGGCTTGTAATGATTATTAGTTATTACTGGATAGATAATGTAAACAAAAATTAAAACAGCAAATATAAATCATGGACACATAATTTTATGTAAGTAAAAGTGAATTGATAATGTATTACAATAATAATATACAATAATACATATAACTAATTATACATACATATATGCAAATAACACAGAATAATTTTCTAAAAGTGGCATAAATTAATATATTAACAAAGAAAATCAGCCCCAAGCTTGTGTTTTACAATAATGAAGTAAAAGCTTCCCTTCAGTACTGAAGCAATCGTAAAGAACACCTATTTCAGTATCGGGACTTGGAGCAAACGCCTGATTTACATAAAGAAAAAGCATTTCGTTATCTTCCAGCTTGATATACTTCCGAATAAAAGCAGTAACCCAGCTGATCCGTTGGCTTCTTAAAACGGCCCATTTTTTCTTCTTCATAATTGGAGCATCACCAGCCGCTTTTAGAAGCACGTCTACCTTAATATCACCACCTTGAGGCGACTGTGGTAGTACAACAGTTTCATCGGGGTTTTCAGACATGTTGGATACAACTGAAAAGATAAATATCAGTAGATTAAATAATCTGGTGAATACAACTAACGGTTGATTTAATTTTGTGTGAAATTTGGGTAATTTAAAAATAGTTTTGGTTAATAGACAGAGTAAATAGAAATGGCTGAAATAATATTCTACGCTTTATTAAAAACTTTTAAAGCCTGCCAGGTTGGCGATTGAATAAAAGAACGTCGCCCAATTAACATATATATATAATTACCTAATATTACTACTCTAGCTTTTAAAGCTTCTCTAATAAATATGTTGACTGTTATAAATTTCCCCAGGCTATTTGTCAAAATTAGTATCAACAGGGCCATATTTCAACAGCGTGGCATGTAGTTACGTCAAATTCCTTTGCGGTTAATTAATAAATATAATAACGAAACAGACACTCTGTCAGACATATCAAACACCCAGGTTTGAGTCACATTAAGTTGGGGAAGCCAATGTGACATCTAATTTTTCCATCTAAAGTAACCGACTATTACGGTATATCAGAGCTGTTTACCCTTGGAAGTTGAAAAAAGGAATTAAAAAACAAAAGTTTCGTAAGAGCAAATACGATTTTAGCGTAAAAATGAATTAAAACCATAGTTTATTTATAATGATATGTATATGAAGTTTTAAAGCTACACTTGATTAAAAATATAAACTAATTCGACATATTAGACGATGAAAAAAATAATTTATTATTCTAATAATATATATTAATTTATAGGTATCATAGAAAGTACAAAGTAATTAATAATTGCTATGAGATAGCTACTACATTACTACTACTTTTGTGCAATTGTAGTTTAAGCAGCAAACAAAATGAATTAAGATTATAGTTCAGCATATAATTATGAAGCATATTATATTCAGCATAGTCATATGGATTACAACACGGAGTATCATTGGTTTTTTTAGTGATGTATAATAAGCCCCTTTCAGTCGTTAAAAATGTAAACAATAATTAGACCAATTCGGAATCATGTAACCCCAATTTGAAATGGCAGAATTTTGGAGTTAAATGTGGAAGAGTAGACAGCTCTAGGTATATGCTACCCGGCACGAATTATATTATTATATGTATATATAAATTACAACAAACTATTAACGTGCCTTATTTCTTGATGTGGAGTTTATCCCTCAAGTTATCACCAAAATCTAAATAATTATTTTTTAAAGCAATTATATTCCACCATACGAGGTAAGGGACATTTTTTGCAATAATATTAAATTCAATATACAATTTCTCGATTAAACTTTAATCAATTATAATAATTACGATGTCTATATCTGTGAAGATTCCAATCATAACGTATAACAGAACTCGAAAACATTTTTAACTTCCCTAATACTGTCGACCTACCAACTTTCTTACTTTATTTCATTTTTGTAGAAACAGTTAAGAATTTTAACAACATTGCAATTGAAGCCGAAGAACAAAAACAGATGCAAACCTGCGATTAAAGAAATCAATAAAATCAAAAAGTATCAGAACACATTGAAATTTAACCTCTTCTTTTAACCACTGATCTTAACGTAGTGATCTAATTCCAACAAACGCAAATAATGATAATATAATTATAGTACTAAAGCTGTTGATTTACGTTGAAGGAACTTAAAAACTTATCAACTTCTATGCATTTAGTATTTACCTAAATATCGCCACTTTTTCCCTGCACGTTAAAAATTCGAGGAGATTAAATTCCTTCATTTTAATTTTAACATATTAACAATTTCTAATATAATTTTTGTCATAGTTGTAATAGATGTATTATTGTAATAGTAGTTCCTGCCTCTAAATTACTATATTTCAGGAAGATAAAGCGACACCAATATCTTCATTGGGTTATGCCGATCTGTATGTAGTTATCAATTGAAAATGTTTGACCATTGACCAACTACATCGGTGATAAGTAACTTGGGCACCTACATTTGGATATGTAGGTCGAAAAAGAGTAATGTATTCATGGATAAAGTTTACCAGTTATTGATAGCAATGTGTTTTATTTCACGGATGTTGGGTATAAGGTAAACTGAGGAATAAGTATAAATTTCCCTATGTACAATTTCTGGAGTTGACAAGTATATCAAAGATTCAATAAGCCAATGTAACATATGTCAACTATCTTCAAACTCACTATGTCTGGAATGTTCCATCAAAGACACATATTCCTTTGTATGCATGGGTCTCAAATTTCTAGACCCTTTTCTATTCTTTACTATTTAAATTTTCTATAGTATGTGTGGGTCAAACATTTTTGAGAAGTAGTACACTAAACAAAAATTCAAGTTTACCTACCCTAAATAAAATACTGCTTCAAATGTATATATTTAAAAAGAATAGAAAGAAAGAGCAAGAGTTGTTCTATAAAAGTTATATTTTAAAATTCAAAATTTTATCAATAAAATACTAAAAATAAGGTTTGAAAAGCAAGTTTTAGCCAAATTTTGGAAAATATATCAATCCAACTGAACTCTCTATTATGTAAATAAATAATAATTAAATATGATTATTGAATATGATAATTATTAACTTAATGAAATTCCAAAAGGTATGTGCACTGAAAAAAATAGTCCGGTGTCCACTGTCTACATAGTCCACATAGTCTACATAGTCCACTGTCTACACATATGGTCTCATAATTAAGATTAAAAACTGGTCATCCATGTCACGAAAATTTTTAGGTACCTGTCCAGACATATTGACAGTAAAAAGTTGATGTCAATATGTCAAGTCATCAATGACAATAAATATATCAATAAAACCATTAATTTAAGAGAATAAATAGATCCCTTTATTTTATAACATATTGTAACAGCAATCGAATTGTAAGTCTTACCAATTCAAGTTTCCCACTTTTGAACATACTTATATAAACTGTTACAACTAATATACATACATATTGAGATGCACATATATGTATACTCTATTTAATATTACAAATACCTATATTTAATCATTATGTACATATATTCTAATAAATTGGCTTATGTGTGCTAATTTATTACAATGTGAGATGTATTCCTATTGGATTATATAAGCAGCGGTTTTTCGTCATTATAATATATAACTTCGCTCCTGCTAACTTCGTCTTCTCTTGTCCATTCTTTCACATATATTATAAATCTATTTACTCATTTTAATTATATTATGAAATCATAAAAATTTGTTCAATAATCAAAATATATTTTATTAAAAATTATATAAGTAGTATTTTTTCAGTAATATATGAACATATATATAATTCAGTTTAAAATGTAAAATAATTAATTTGTATTATAGATCAAGTGCCTTTAAATGAAACATCAACATAGTCCTAATTGGTAGTGTTAAAAAAAGGAAGATGTTATTAGAAGTGAATTGATCTTTCTGTCAGGGTCTATCGATGCAGGTGTTTCTTCTAGAGTCTGTGATTCACAGCTTTCTTTACTTCCAAGTATTTTACCTGATTCATCAATAGCAAATGATATCAGTCATGGAAATACAAAGTATGGCTATATGCTTTGTTTTGGTGTTGCTTCATATTTGGAAAAGGTGTTAGTCAATGAATTAAGAGGTGTCAGCGAATATGCCATAATGTTTGACGAGTCCTTGAACAAAATATCTCAGCAGTGTCAACTTGACTTGATCGTCCATTATTGGAGTGAGGAGCAGCTTAAGATAGTCACCAGATATTTTGGGTCAGCATTCTTGGGTTCCCAAAAATAAAGTTATATTTTTAATGCTTTTCGTAAACTTTACATAGAGATATACAGATTTGCATAAGCTGATTTATGTTGGAATGGATGGTCCAACACTAATAGGTTATTTTTGAGTGAATTATCTAAGAAACGAGTGATGAAAACATGTCTCCAATTCTTAATGTGTGGACTGCATGTTGTGCAAGGTGCAGCCAATCTGGACCATAAGGAAACTGGGTGGAATTTAGGGGAAACATTATCAGCAGCATACTACCTATTTAAGGATTACCCTAAATGTAGATCAGATTTCATAATGTTGTCTGAATGTTTAATTTTTCCCCAACAAGTGCTATATCCAATATCTAGATAACAATAATAGAAAAGAGAAAAAATTCTGAAAACACAAAGAAAAAATAAAGACTGAAGAGTTCCAGGAGCTATTCAAAGAAGAAAGATGACTTTCACAAATGATGAAATCTTTCGAAAAATGACAACTACTCAAAATTTAAATTATCGCCTGAAAGTTTTCACAAAAATATATACATTTTGCTTTCCACAACACATAAATACTTTAGTTTCATACACGATTTTAAATTTTTTGTTTTAAAATATACAAAAAAAGTTCATCCAAAAAACGTGGACACCCTGTTGTCAGATTTAGTGGAAGAAAGCTGAGATAAACTTCTAACAAGATAATCTCTTGTTAGAAGATTGTCTAGAGCTGGTATTGTAATACTTAATTATACTCTTGATTTGTCTGCATTGGTAGAGTCCAAAGAGCACAATATATCTTTCACAAGAAATGGGCATCAGTCACAGAAGTATCCAAAAAATTCTCCATGTGAATAATTGGTTCCCTTGCATGATCCAGATACTCCACCATTTGTCTGAGGATGACACTGACTGGAATTTTGTAAATGGGCAGTTGACCAATTTGCACATGATGAATGGCTAACATCAATGCTCATATTATTTTTTAATGAGGCAAATTTTTATACAAATGGTGAAGTCAATTGCCAGAAGTTTAGCTACTAGAGCAATCAAAGTCCTTCTGTCTTTGATGATTGCAAAATGCAAGGAACCACAAAATTTATGATATGGTGTCGAATAATTAACACACAAATCATTAGACTATTCATTAAGTATTGAGAGAAATCTAAATGCAGAAAAGTACCTCCAAATGCTGCAAGAGGATGTTATGCTTTCATTGATGATGCCAGATTCTGATTACCCCCTCTACTTCCAACAAGATGGGGTGCCTCCCTATTTCAGGAAAATTATACATGATTAATATAATAAATAAAAGAACCACTTTTTGGCAATAAAGTCATTTACATATTCAAAATTGCAACTGGTTGCAGTACATAAGCTACCATTTTCAAGCAATAAGTGATCAATATACTAGATACAAAGTTGATGAACTGAATGTATTATGTAACCAAAATTTCATTGAAGTAAGTTATGCAACAAATTAAATACCTTTAATGTGAATAGTAGTACCAATATCACATGTTTTATCCAATTGAATGTTAAGTTGTAGTTTGTGATACCCAATATACAAAAGCCCTAAAGTACATAAATCATAGTAAAATGGAGGTGTTTAGAACTTTAAAACAGTCGCTATAACAGGTGTTATTGTTTTAACCATTAAATACTATGGGGTAATTACGAATTTATATTAAAAACTACAATTCTGTTACTATCATGAAGATATAACAATTTAAATTATTTTGTCTTGTATGAGAATTGTTTGAATGTATAAATATTAAGGAAGTTTGTGTTTAAAATTAGTGTAAACAT
>JAYRBW010044905.1:0-11479 GCA_036023295.1 Invenusta paracnida
TCCCAACCCCTCCCCTCCCTTCCTACTATCCAGAGAAAGCGATAACAGTCCTCTTCAGGACTACCACCTAATGATTGGTGATATATTGCAGTATGACACACTTGTAAAAATTATTCGAAACATTTAATTCAAATAGTGTATATAGCTATGAACAATCACTTTATTATAATTTTTAGTAATTCAGAAGTAAAGGCTTGTATTTTTAAATATATAAACAGCAAAGTCATATCTATATTAAAATTTAGACTTACTAAGTGTACTTGTCTCATTATAAGTATAGTATACTGATTTTGCAAAACCATGTGATTGAATGTCTTGTTAGGTTTTACTGTGTCTACAAAAACAATTATTTTTTATAATATAGTTTTTCTTCAGTTCAGTTTCTATTCTTGCAGCTGTTAATTTGTTAACTATATAGAAGAAAAAAAGATTGTATAATTATTGACTAGTTGTACTATATTTTGCATATCATCTGCATAGATGTATGCATCTAGTTGGAAGTGTGAGGAGAAATATAAAATAATGTGCAATTAAAAGAGAAGCTGTAGTGAAAACATCTCAGCAAGGTAACTCTAGTACACAAACTTGTCAGATCAGATAAAAATGTAGTAACATTGATTGCAATGTAATAATACTATACTAATGAATGGGGTTAGCCTGTTCAAATATATGTAGTAAAATCTATGAACTATGTATTTTTGGAAAATATTTCTTTAAATTGAAAACTGCAAACAGTTATAATCATTTTATATTTGTAATTATACTTTTTAAATGAAATTATTGAATCGTTTTTATTCGATGCATATAAAGATGACATTGTTAAACTATAATTTCTGGCTGCTTCTTAATGTTTTCTTGTCTTTGAAGAGATATTGGTTAATTCCTGATTATTAAAACATATTGTGAAGCTATATGCTTCAACAATTGAAGTATATGATTAAGATTTTTTTACTTTAAGATTTATAAACATTTATAAATTTAAAGAAATATCTAACCATTATATAGCATTTCTGTTCTTCTGTATAACTTCATTAATAATAATTCAACAAAAATCAGCATTCGTTTTAACAAAATGTTTCATTTCTGTTTACATAAATTCAATTTAACAACTAAACATACAATTTCACAAAACAAGTAATCACTTTAAGTTGAAGTAACTAACTAACATTCAATATTAAAATAGGCTAGCTACATTCTTTCTATTTATGAGAATGGTAAATACTATTCAATTTAACAAATTATTCAAGCATTATAATATTAACTGAATTCAATGCAATGCAATGAATTATATGCCTGCTTTTAAGAATCGTGAACATATTGAATAACATTCGTTTAGCTATATGCTACTTATTGTGTACATTCAAACTTTCATTCATAACAAAATTTGTAATATTATGATTTTATCTATATATTATATAATACATTATAAAGTATGCATATTTTATAATATACAACATTACATTTGTTAAAAAGAATGTTTTTGATAACTGCAAAGTTAATTACATTATAGATATTGTAATATTAAATGTTTAAATCATAATACCGTTTCTTATTGTTAAAAAGAATTTTCTTTTATATCATTGTGAAAACGAATTGTAAAACAGGTAAAGTGAATTTCTTTATTAGCTAAATGACTAAGAAATTCTATGTAGGAAATCTAGAGTAAAAAATTCAAGTGTCTGCCTGTCTGAGTTATTTTTTGTATTTATATTGAAACATAACATAAAATACATTTGATTTGTAGTTATATTACATTTAAAACAAATGAAATATATTTATAATTTAGAAAATTGTTGATTTCTTAGATTGCAAGCTTATGGTTCAAACTATTATAATCATTTCAAGAAATAGTCGCAAAAAGGTCAATCATATACATATTCTATAATTTCTATCGTATAGTAATTATCATTAATTGATTAATTATTTGATAAATACATTGTAATATGATATCAATTTATTAGAGAAAAAATTATATGTATAAATTCTATCAATAAATTACAAAATGTAGAGACGCCCATTAAAGATGTCTGATTTGACAGACACATTTCTTGTTTTAAAATTTAGCCATAACAAAATACAGAGATAGTTTTATGTTTTTTTAAGTTGAAGTTAATATCGATTGTCATAACTATATAAATGTGCAGCTTTTTTTGTTTCTATATGTTAAAAATATATTTAATCACACAACTTATAGCTGCTTGTTTTTATCTATTACATTGCATCTATATTAATTTTTACAATTAACTTTGGTATAACATTAATTTTATAATAACTCTTTCAGGTTATTTCAAATTTAAACAATCAACATGGCAGATTCTTCATCAGGTAAATTCTTGTCACCTTATTTTTTTTAATAAATAGGTTCGTTTTTCTCCATTTTTAAAAATGAATAAGAACAAAGAAATTTATGCATTTACATATGTACGAATATTTTCGCCAATTCTTATTACATCTCGACTTAACTAATAATAAACAACAAACATAATAACATAAAGTATTAGTACATAACAAAACAAGACAATAGAACCAATTATGTTATAAGAATCTACTAAATATGTTACTAATCTTCTATCTCAGATACCTTTAATTATTCTGTACTATTCTTATAACATAATTGGTTGACTCTCTATCTAGTCTTCTTCAGTTATGTACTAATACTATATATTATTGTGTTCACTGTTTATTGTTAATTACTGCCAAATGTAATACTTAATAATGTAATAATAATTGGCAAAAATATTCATATATGCATAAATTTCATTGTTTTTATTAATAAAAAATAACGAAATTTATAAATATAGTATACGAATACTTATTCCATATAATTATTTATATTTAGCCAATATATTTACTTATTAATGTTAAATGTAACATTTACATAATATATAGAAAGTCCATAGGTATAGGAACTGTTATTTCATTAACCTACAGACACTTTATATTTGAACTATGCATATTTGTGGAAATGTATAAAAATATGGGTTACTTTGTTGTTAGCTTCATGAGTGACAAATTATAGTTTTGTGATTAATAAAGATAATAAAATATGTACAGCATTTATCTTTATATCTTGCAGGGTATATCGCTATGGCGAATGAACTGCTTCGTCAACTGCACATTCCAAAAAAAGTTTCCCATCTGGAGGATATTGGAGCCAACGTGTTTGTACCTCTCTTCCAAGCTTTATGCGGTGAAAGTATCCCAAGTGAGTCCTTTTTTCTCATCTTAATTACTTTTCATTTCTTTGTTTTTCTAAATGTAAGAAATATATTAGAATCAATTTTGGTAAACTTTTAATACATTTAACTCCCGATCAGATTTTTTTCCCTTTTCCACACTTAATGCCCCTCTCTAATTTTCAGCAAACTTGATCGAACAACCACAGTCTGATTACGATGAACGACATAATCTCCGTCTGGTCCTCGATACTCTTTCCACTCGCGTGCTTCAGGTGTCTCTTTCGCACATCACGGCAGAGGACATTGTTGCTGGTGACAGGACAGCAATTGCAAACCTTTTGGAGATTTTCCAGGGCCTCCTTGAGTACATGCTTAAACAACTGGAGTACGAAGAAGAGGAGAATGATGGAGGAGAGAAGGGAGCCAGAGAAAGTGACCAACGTGAAGACTTAAGAATAGGGAAGGAGGCGGAGAGGCGACGAGAGGCTTGGGGAGATAATGGAGTCGAGGAGAAGGTGTACCACTTTGACTACGATCCTCATCATCATCATCATGAAGCTGACATTGATCAGAGAGGCATGAAATCTACGCTCATCGATACAGTTACTGGTAGATATGGTGAAGACGATGGGGAAGAAGATCACAGACGCTTGGAAATTCTGGTCGACCGTACAATGCGACTGTCACAAGATGCACTGGACCGAGGGGATTTGGTTATTGATAGAGGGCAGAGAGCACGAAGAAGTGGAGTAAAAGGTTTGCCACCAAACACGAGGATTGTTACCTGTCGAACTGATGAGGAGTACGCGAAGCTTAGGTGAGTCTAGTTCTATCAAGTTATGTAGATGTACAACACATGGTTTCAAATATTAAAGTAGTATGTATATAACAATGAAACGCATATAATGACTAGTGTTTATGCACACAGTCTATTTTTCTGTATTGGAAATAAGACAATAATATGCATGTCCAACACCGTGTTGTACGCAGACTTCACATTAAGCGGGTTGAAGAGGAAGCCTCTCGTGTAGGAGAGTTGGCGCACGAGGTGGCGGAACAGGCAGTTCTAAAGGACAAGTCGAGACGCGAGAGAGAGTTCTTCTTGCGCCGCAAGCTGGCCGACTATCTGAGCTCGGGCTCGGCTCCTTCTGTGGACGGTAGAACAGGAACCGACTGGATCGAAGACTACCGAGCTGTATGCCGCCGACCTAGAGGGGAAGAGAGGCCTGGACAGAGCCAGAAGGAAAGAGAGGGGCAGGCACGCCCGGTTAAGGAGAGACTCAGGGAGTATGTCAAGGATAACGAGGTGAGCATGAACTGATAAGTTGATTTTTTCTGATGATTATGTTGAGGGTAGCGATTATATGAAAAAATGTTTATTTCCAGGATCAGGTACAGGAGCTGCGGCATGAGGCTTTAACAGCCGCCAAGCGCGTTGCTCTTGGTAACAAGAGAGGAGGACCGAGAGAGAAGAGATTAGATGAGGCGGTGGAAGAAGATAGACGAGTGATGCACGATGCGATGGAGCGACAGGGTCGCGCTATTCGATCTGGACCTGATTGGATGCGGGAAAAAGCTGAGAGAATAGGAACTGCATATCAGCACGAGCTTGAGACGGTGGCCACAGAAGAGGTACGTGGCATTAAAGACATTGTATTGTGTAGTTTGTTTATAGGCAGCGAGTTATTTCCTAACTAAGAATTGAATTTTTACTTGGTCAAAATTTTCGGTCCATTTACATAACCAGTTACAGAATGATTTTGATTTAGATTATGTATTGTATTTAAATTATAGTTTGTTTTGATAGAATTATGCATGTTATATTTACTAATAAACTACACTTATTTTATATTTATACTTTGCAGATATTTATTTACAATTAATAAATGGTGATATAACAATGAATTTAATTTGGTTATCAGTTTCCATTATGTGCAAACTATTCTAGTTAGAAAACGTATTATTAAATTGATCTAATCGTTCTTTAATTGAACAATGTTTCTCATTATTGAATGCAAAAAAATCAAATCATCAGTTAGCAAGGGAAGTTTCTAAAGTCGAACAATATGTATGCATGCATTAAATTATATATTTAAAATATATATATGATTTATTTTTGTTTCACTTATTTCAACTGTACAGGAACAACGTTTTCAGAGAAGACTCAAGGTGAAAATCCCATTTATATAAACAATTGTTTGTTACTAGTTTATTGTTTCGTTTTCTTAATCTTTTATTATTTTGCGTTGAACACACTGACATCATTAACTGGAAGCGATATTATATGGAGCTCCCGAGGTATAAAAAGTGTGCGCATTGTCCCCCTTTTTATACATATATCTGGTATGATAGACAGTCAAATGACAGCAATCATATCATGTATCACCACTTCCTCCCCGTGAAGGTTGATGCTTTGACGAAGAGTCGTGAGCGGTTGACACAGAAGGAAGAAGCTCTTCGTCGTCTGGCCACCACTACAGCTGCCCGTCCCGCCCCTTCTGCTCGCACCCCAGTGCTCCGCAGCAGCAAGGGCAAGAGGGGGTTGGTCCATGTAGGGGGCAAGACTCACTCCGTGGCGGCGCAGGAGGAGGAAGAAGAGGAGAGGAACAGGCGAGAGCTTTTGGGCGAGAATCCCAATGATGATCAATTGCTTGAGTTCTTGTTGGGAGAGTTTCCCCATTTGCATCTCTCACAGCAAACCATTCGAGAGATGTGGAACAAGGCTGGTAAGATATTTTATCTATATCATCTCTTCCTGCTCTTCTCTGAAGTATTATATATTGTTTTTATGCCCTAACGAAACAATTTGTCGACAGTAAATTCGACCATTTTAACATCTCTTCTCCTTTCCACACCTCTTTGCTCTACAGCTAACCAAGCCCGACTCCTCTCTCGGGGTGAACGTGATCTCCAGCGACGTAAATCGAAGGAGCAGCAGGTAGTAGAGGAAGCTGAACGTCGACAGCGCATTCTCTCCGAGATCCTCCGCAAAGAGGTTCTTCACAACCAACGTCTAAAGGATCAACGGGAACGCCAGGCTACCAGAAGAGCACTTAAGGCACGTGGTAGAGAGATGCGTCAACAGCATGTTCGTGCCAAAAAATACTACGAAGAGTTTTCTACTCAAATGCGCTCCAAGATGATGAGAAAGCGGACCAAAGAGGAACAGGTAACTAATTCCCTCTGATATCATTAATACAATGAACGTATTAGTTTTTATTTAAAATTAGTTTATCTGGTTGAAATGTTTATAGTCTGTGACCTTGTTCAATAATAGACTATTGTACTGGTGAATCCTGAAACGTAAACCCAGGTAAATAGTACGAACGCATTTTAGGAATTGAGTTTGAGAATGGAAGTTTTACGAATTTTTCTCATAGCTTAGAAGTTTTATATCACATTTCAGACTATATTTCTGGACTACAAAGGGTTCAAAATAACTCAATAGCTATAGCAGGCAATTTTGTAATTCACACTAAAATAATTTTATTACATAATTACACTACAAATGTAATATTATTACAAATCTCAACATTTAAAAAATATTAAATATAGTTTTAAAACAGTCGTTATATACAATAAAGTTATTACTTAATATCGATTGAGTAAAATTTAGTAAGAAAGTTATTAGAAGCGCGTGCGAGAAGACACGTAGGTGTGCACGGACGCAGAAGCGCAGCGCTCTATATCGCCTCCTGGGGATTTTTCAAGATGCACAAATATGATGTTACACTACGACTCATTCTCTTTTAATCGTCGCCTATCTTACCATTTTTCACGCTTGCTTATAGCCGACATACTCTCCACCATCGTCGGACATACAGGTGGCTCTATTAAGATTTGTTATGCTTTTTGTGACTTTATACGTTCTGTTGTAACGAGTGTCAATGGTGTCATGGGCACCTTTGACGTGGTGTCTCTTTTCACCATAATTCTCTTGGACTTAGTCATCAGAATCGCCTGTTCTCGACTCTGCTTTGCTCAACTTCACTCTCCATAGATAAAATCTGCGAGCTTCTATCTTTCTGTCCTAACTCGACTCAGTTTGGCTAAAAGGGAGTCTTTACAGCAGGTGTCCGGTTGAGCAATTTGTTGCCCAGTATCCGCTGTTGTTGCAAATCTAGTCATGGAGGAGGTGGAAGACAGGATACTCTCATCAAGTGCAGCATTGAAAGCGCTATGTTGATGACAGCTAGGTCATGCTGCCGATATACATATTAAACACTATTAAAAGCAGAGAAAGAGACAAAGGGGGATATAGTATTCTTCGATGTATGTGTCAAGCGTCTTCTGGATTGTACTCTGTCCACTTTTCATTCTGTTTATCGCTAAAAACCTACACTGGGAAATACTTAGACTTTTGTTCTCAGCACCCTGTAGCCTATAAACAAGCTTTCGTAGCAACACTCAACAAACGTGCAGTAGAAATTCCTTCGGGACTTTCCGATCGCAAGAAAGAATCTCGTTTAATCGCACATACCCTTCAATCCAATGCCTATCCTCTCTCCTTTCTACGAAACAGACTTCGCAACGGTGTATCTCCACCTTCCGATCCTCATGCACATTTTGCCACTGCCTTATATCAGTAGGGTTTTTGAGCCTCTGAAGAGGATTCTTAAGCAATACAAGATCAAGGTGGCGCTGAAACCTCCAAGAAAACTTTGCAGTTTCCTCCCCAAACCAAAATCCCGCTATTCGTCTACGACTCGAAAAGGGGTGATCTACCAGATAACTTGTAAAGATTGCCCAGCTGTCTATGTGGGTCAAACTCAGAGCAGCCTGACTTCTCGGCTAAGCCAACATCGTGCGGCTTTTAGACTAAGTCAGCTGTAGCCATGCATTTCATCAACACTGACCATCGGTCGATTTTGAGTGTTCCAAAGTTCTCAAATGTGAATCAGATTTTCTCTTTGAACCAACTTATAAGCCTGGTTTATTACGCAACAAGATCACTCAATGAACAGGAACACTCCGGTATTAACTCCAGCGGTTTATAAAAGGATTTCTCGTTTTTAATTTAATTATTAAAACAAATTTAATGTCCTCTTAGTAATTCTCCTAGTTTATTCATACAATTGTGAATGTTGCTAGATCTTATTTTTCTTGATTTTTTCATATTTTTATGCTTAATTTTAATCAATTTTTTTAAATAGCTTTATATTGTGTTGCTATGTTTCATGTAGGTATTGATTAATTTCTATATTCTTAATTGTCTTATTACGTATCTTACTTTTCTGCTTGCTCGCGCTTTAATCGTTAAGGCCTATGCACACCGAACGTAGCGCGGCGCGTCGAAAATGCAGTCTACACCGAACGCGTCAAAATGTAGCAAAAATCAATGCACTCTACAAAAAAACAGAAAAGAAGGGGAGTCTCAATGAGCCATGGTTAATATTGATTTTTGACGCGCGTAAAGTTGAGAATTTTCATCATTGATTTTGACGCGCCGCGCTTCTTTTGGTGTGCATGGCTCTATAAGATTTAATGCTTTTAAACTTTTTTTACGCGCTGCGTTTAGTGTGCATAAGCCTTTATTATTTAATACCTGTTTTGTATATAGCCGGCTTATTTTCTACTGTATTTCACTCCCTGATAAAGTGAGGCCGTGCTGCCGCAGATCAAAACTTTTTTTATTGATAATGAATATATCGACTTACAACCCTTCACTCTTTTCTGTATTTAATCGACAAAATATATAGTATTTAATATGCCTTATATACATGTAAATGATTGAATTGAATAATTTAAAATACTAAACATTATTATAATGTAAACGTTTTCTCATGTACATTATATTAATGTAGCATTTGTATTTTTTTATAATTTCGAACGATTGGTATGAATTATGTTTTAACGAAGGATTTCGTGATTCTAAATTGTCGCACATTGTAAACTCTATTTTGGTTTGGGGCAGACGTATTTCTTCTGCTACTCGTTTATAAAAAGTTTTGTCCGTTTTGCCTGTTTATCTTATCTGATCAGGTGTTATTTTAGATCCTCATTATATGATATATTTGGTTTCAACGGAATATTTACCATTATCATGTTATGTATGTTTGATAAGTTTTTCTTACTTATCGATCACAAAATTACAATGCATATAATACTCAAATGACCATATACTTCATCTGTCAGCTAAATCATCAACTACATCGTTCCATTATGACGCCGTATACTCTATTGCAGTCTAGAAAATATGCATAACTGCTTCAATTTATACCTGGATCTGCTTGCGCCAATCTGAGACCTTCAACCCCACCGGAACTACGCATGGCAAATCTCAAAGCTCCTACGGCTTCAATAAAATCAACAATAAAATATAACCAATAAAAAATTCCGTAATCGGGTTTCTTATTTTTTCACCAAGAGCTTTGATGATGCCATTACGTTTTTTGATAGTGGTATAGGCGGGCTGCGAACTCGTGCTTCCTCAGACTCTGTCTTCGCTATTATACACAATAATCTTCCAACTGAGCTAATGCAGTGCTACATGTTACAATTTCACACGCTGAGAGAGGATTTCATTTCCCTCTGTTGCCTCTTTTTACTTCTCTTATTTTAAATAAAAGTATTTTGATAACGATTTTTGTGCATTGAAAGCAGATAATATATATTTTTGTAAATGTAATAATGGGATACTTGTAACTATATATTTGATGTATACGATTCTCGTAAATTATTATTATTTTATAAACTACAACAGGAACAGATAATAACATCATTATGAACATGCCTCATTTAGTTTTACGGAAATACCTCACTTCAAAATTGTTATTGTAGATATTTAATAATGTTTTACCTCTTTGGTGTGTAGATATTCCGACATCTTTTCCAAGAAGCACTGAAGATCCAACGGGAACGTCTGGCTGACATGCGCCGGTATGCGAAGGATGTTCGTAGTAGACAAGCTTCGGAGGAAAGCAATGAACTGACATCTCTTGAGAACTAGTATCCTTTGCTTTATTTTTCTTGATATTTCCATTTGTTGCTTTTCTATAACTCATTCAAATGATGTTGTCTTTATTTTATCGAATACTTTTTACCAATATTGAACCAATAGTCTATTTTAGGATCATAATATTTTTATATGTTAATTGATATTAAATTATAATTTATAACTTTTCACAATTAAAATCATTTCGTCAGGGATACTTCGATGTACTAAACATTAATGGTTAATAAATAAATAATGGTTTGGACGTAAATTCTAATTTCAGTAGTAAACCAATTTTGAGAAAAGTTAGAAAAGATGCCAAAAGAATTTGATAGAATATATTTTAAAACCAAACAGAGGATATTTAATACTGGAAAGCTAGTTCGATTAATGTGACTGTCTTTATTATTAAGGTGCAAACTGCACCGCTGTATTTACTGCGTAGTTCTATTACTATCTGAGTATGTACAAAAAAGCTTGGTATTTCAAGTTAAATGGATTGTTTTTTACAGGAAATGTACAGGGAAAGTATTATTAACATATTATATAATTATACATATATTACATACATAATAACACCTGTAAATTGCCTTGTCTTTAAAATTTTGAGTAGATAGTGTCTATGATATTAACGGGATTCTGTCCATATAGATTTATACCGTACTATAATTTTGTTATATTAAAGGATATATACACATATAATCACTATATTTGTGAAGTATACTTAAAATAGTGTTTTTTGGAGGAAATTATATTTTAGTCAATAAGAATAAATTGTCCATATAGTCGAAGTCAATATAATATATACAAATTTCACTTTATAAATGTATTTTTAGAGAACTATGTAGAAGTTAATATTCAGCGAAATAATATCTTATGTTTTTCTTTGCATTTTAGCAAAAACAGTTTTTTTAACCTCCAGAAAAGTTTTAAATAATTATTTCGTATTTATGTTGCTTACTACTTACAAGTAGTATTGATTTGTAGATATTGTAAACTTGTTTAAAGTTGATATCGTAAGACTAATTATTTCCAAAGTAGGTTGATTCCTTTATTCCTCAAAACACGTCTGACACAGTTATCGTGATAGATTTGCAATGTTGGCCGACTCTCTGAGAACTGAAAGGAATGAAATCCAGACTCAAGAGAAAGCGCAAGATCAGGTAAATGGGTTCAGTTTAAAATGTGATAATTCAAATCTATTGATTAGAACAGTTTACACACTGTATACCATAGAGTAATACATAGAGTATTGACTCTTATTGATTTCATATGCATTGCGTTGTAAGTCTTCGTCATTATAAAATCGTTTTATTTTAATGAATTTATGTAAAAGGGTAGACTAGAAGTAGTGTTAAATATTTTT
>JAYRBW010044916.1:0-11479 GCA_036023295.1 Invenusta paracnida
AAATTTAGTAGAAAACTATAATTCAGTTTAACTCAATAATACAGTCAAGCCTGCTCCATTGGGTCACAAATGTTAAGAGGGAATTTGCTACAATTAAACAGGTGCCACAATTAACTAATATTTTCAGAAATCGGAAATTGAAAAACCCCAAAATTGAATATGTGAGCAGTAAAGTTAGATAAGTGAGAGGATTTATTAAATATGGAGACACAGCCCATTAATAAGCACTTAAACACCAAATAAATTCCTTTAAATTGTTTAAATAGAATTACTTATGTTAATCATTCATATTTAAAAATCGCCATGATTAAGTGGAATAATGTCTAAAATAACTAATCAATTAAACATAGATTTAATGTATTAGATTCAGTGAAGCTCAGATCGCCCATATTAACAGGTGCTCCAATAAAGTAGATTTAATTGCATATGTTGCACACCATTGGCTAATTCATACCATTTGCAAAACTAAACCATTAACAGTTGTACAGATTGTGAATGGTACTCAATGTTGATGAATACATGCAACACCACACCATTTGCAAGCCATGTGTATCATTGGTAAATAGCAGAATTATAATTTCAATTTTGTTATTCAATGGTTGGAGAATAGCCAAACAAATCAATTTCTATTTATCACATTTATAACAACAATATTTTAAATTTGCCATTTGAGCTTACCACTAACAAACAAATATTTCAAGCAGTTAAATTCAAAAACAATTAGCTTTCAACTTTGCCAGCTATACAGCATATATACTGTTGATGAATACTAATTTAAAAACTGTGAAATATGTTTATATATTGAAAAATCTTACAATCCATTTATGAATTTATACATCAAGCATTTTAATTTGAAAATAATTTTAGTTTATAGTAAGTACTTAAGTTATTGATATAAAAGCATGTGGAAATAATTTTGCAAACATTTTTAATAGAATGAAATGTTTTTTATTGAAATGCTTGATAAATTTATTCCTTAAATGGTTGGTAAATTTTAAGGTCACTCATTTTATATTAAATATATGCTTCATTATATTTATAGTTTAGAAATACCTATGAAAACAAATTTTATATTTTAATTGTTTTGTATTAATGGTATGTATGGTTGGCAAATGTAAAAGATTAAACTTTTCTATTTAAATATGCCACTACATATCTGAAACTAGTGGCTCTCACAGGTATGTAATGATTTTGGAGATTCAATTGAAGACAATAAAAATATGCAAAATAATAATCACAAGCATACAATATTGATAAATATTTATCTTTGTCACTTGTGTTAGAATAAAATAGTTGCTGTGTTAAAATTTCATTTTTTGAAAAAAAATTTTTTATTAATTGTACTTATTTGAAAAGTATTAAGATATATTATGATCAAGAAATAAAGTATTTCTATAATTGAATATATGTTTTATATTATAGAAGTGCATTTATATATGAATATCAATAAACAAAAAATACCAAAACTGATGATTACAAAAAATATTTAGATTTTACCAAAAAGACAATGTTCAGGTATTATTTAATAAAAAATCTACTTTTAACAGTGTGAAATGGATTATAAAATGTATATTGTGCAAGTACTTTATATATTCTTTAACCCTTTAAGCACAGGGGTATAAGTCAACTGATTTACTGTGCAGGATGGCTAATTTAAAGATGAATTTCACTAATATAGCTAAATTTGATGCTATAAACAGATAATATCATAAATATTTATAATTAGCATATTAGATACTGGATACTGCAGAAAACTACAATTTTCTTGGATATTGTAAATATTTCTGTATGTAATAAATAGTAAAGAATTGTAAATGTAATATGAATGAATGAAAAAAATTGTTATTTCCAAAATAGATATTTTAACATTTTAATTTGACCCTTTGGTATATTTGCCATATCACCTTTTTGTCAGAAAACTTTATAGTAAATATTATTTTATTTTATTCTTGACCTTTATAGTTTTATATATTTTTACATAGTATAGAAATAGTTTAGCAATTTTATATAGTATAAATTCAAAGTTACACACAGTATTATAAATTTATTATGAGCAAAACAATGCATACATTATTTGAATTAACTTATCCAAAAGTTTCTTATTCTGTGTAGCTAAATTCTTTGCATAACTAATCTTAAAATAGCTCACAGCCCACGCTGTTATACAGCTTCATCAATTTGCTAGCATAGACAGAAATTTATCAATAGCCCATAACCATAGAGATGGGCATATATAGCAATAGGTCCATGCTCTATAATAAAACAATATTAAAATCTTTTACACGCTAAACAAAAAAAAGGGTGGTTGGGATTTGGGTCTTGTGGGATGCACATGCAATGGTAATGGTACCAGCACAAGAAAATATTACCCACCATAGTCGTAACATCATTGATGGAGGATTTACAAGATTGGCACACCCAATCAGAAGAACTGCGGACTATTGTTACACATTCCTTTAAATGAAACCAAACATACATAGTAAAAAAGGGTTCCACAACCAATATATCAACATCATCATCATGAATACTATTTTAAAAGATGAACTTGAATGCTTCAGGGCCAATTTTTCCTTTCTCTTGAGCTGCAGATTTAGCGGTTTTGTCATCGGTAACCCAACAAAACAATACTGAAAATAAATTAAATATAGTATCTATATAGTTTTGTAAAAAGTATGATATTCAAAATACTGGTAATGTGATCAATGCTACAAAGAATTTAAAAATAAAATATATATAAAATAATGTTATATATATAATTAAAACTGTCTGGCTGTATGTTACAGGCTACCACCCAGACTGTTGGTCCCACAGGCCTATGTCTTTGCATGCATGACCCCCTTGACCCAAGGAGTAAAATAGGCTATGTCAAGGTCAGGTCTAAAGTCAAGCTCAAAATCGAAAAAATCTATAAATCTATAAAATTGTAACAAATTAATTAAACTACTTATAAGAAATATAATGCATAAATTAATGTGTCAATTTATTAATCAATGTAACTAATCTACAAATCCTATAGCCTTAAGGCTAAATGGATGTGAAATACTCAAGTATTATTTAAGTATATTTGATAATTTTGAACAGCATGTAAAATAAAATTTCTTTAATTAAAAATTGATCTTTATTGATGTAAATAATATACTATGTATTTTTATGATAAATAATTATTCATAATATTATCAAAATTATTTATTTATTATTCAATGCTAACTTTTATTTTTTAGAAATGGATTCTGGTTTTATAATTTTGTAAATGGAATCCAGTTCTGGAACTGTAGCCACTATGTTATTTAGTACGATAACGAGTATAACATTATCCAACACTTAATATCAGAAACTAAAAATTGTACAAAAAAAACATTGAAATAGGAAGAATCAGCATGAAAAACTAGTCAACTGTTTTCAATATCTTTTTAATATCTATTAAAGTTAAGGGTAGCCTATAATATCAAAAAAACCAAACAAGTGTTGGATAAATCTATAAACACTTAAACACAGGCTAACAGATGGATAAATCTTAGCCAACACTTGTCTGGTTTTTTTGATATTACAGGCTACCCTTAATAGATATTAAAAAGACATTGAAAACAGTTGTCTAGTTTTTTATGCTGATTCTTCCTATGTCAATGTTTTTCTGTACAATTTTTCCTTTATAAAAATTAAGTGTCGGATAGATTATTTGACACATATTTAAAAACATTTTATGGTCAAAAATCAAATGAATAACTATTTCTAAATATAAATAATTTTTCAATCAAGTCATATTTTAATAATTTTGTTATGAATTTTTGTTTAAAATTTGGTATATTTTGATTAAGCGATAGATTTAAAAAATTTTATCAGTATACAACAAGTGTTGGGTAGATTTATCTGACACTTGTTTGGTTTTTTTGGTATTACAGGCTACCCTTAATAGATATTAAAAAGATATTGAAAATGGTTGTCTAGTTTTTTACTCTGATTCTTCCTGTCAATTTTTTTTCTGTGCAATTTTTAGTTTCTGATTTTAAGTGTTGGATAATGTTATTTAGTTATTATAATGTATTGTAAAATATGGGATCAGGACATAACATAGAATGGACAAAATGTAGCATGGACCGATTTTAAAATATAACAATAATAATATAATATATAACACATATTATATATATAACCAAACAAACCAATGGTAATATTGTATGGCTGAAAATATCGTAGAGGAATTAAGCCAATTTATCTCATTACATAAGTTATTATTATATGGCCTTATTATATTGTCGTCAATTTAATTGTTTTCAGTTAAACTGTTAGGATTGTTTAAATTGACTACGACTCGAGTCAATGTTTGGAATACTTTTCAAACTTATACTTCTGAAATAGATTTAGAATTATAAAAGTAAGAGATACAAACATACATATATACATATATAGGTATGTACGTCTGTTTTTAATATGACCATGCTACGTTTTGTCCATGTTACGTTATGTCTGGTAACCATAAAATAATAAATTAAAAATATTTATAAATTGTTGTTTCAACACTTAATTATTAATGTGTCCTAACTTTCACAA
Organism: Invenusta paracnida; assembly: GCA_036023295.1. Taxonomy (NCBI): domain Eukaryota; kingdom Metazoa; phylum Platyhelminthes; order Proseriata; family Coelogynoporidae; genus Invenusta; species Invenusta paracnida. The sequence continues at coordinate 4,549 of JAYRBW010044916.1, forward strand.
TGTTCCTCCCCCATCCTATTTGTCAGAGTTGAAATTATAATTGAAATATTTTGAAATAAATGTTATTGCTTTAAAAATCTGAGTGTTCTATTTTTACAAAATAGACCTCTAGTCTAAGTAAGAATTCAGCTTGGTTAAAGTACACAAGATCCAGTAATTTGAAATCCAAACCCCTCTATAGAAAATCCTGGCTACACCCATGATAATTATAATGAGCATACCATAGGCAATATATATACTTTTTATACTTAATATACTATATGCCCTATGAATATGATATACTAAAGATTACATTTAAATAATTGTTGTTATTAGAATAATTAGTTTATCATAAACTAATGAAAAGAGTAGAAATTAATAAGAAATTGTATTTTATTAAAGAATAAAGTCTAAAGACTAAATCTAATATAAATTCTAATAATAATACTAATAGTATTCCTAACATTACTATTAGTAGAATTAGACTTAAAGTAACTTAAACTATCAGAACAAATTTTTAATTGCATGGAATTAAGAAAAAATTATTTGTCACCAAAAAGATATCTATTAAATAGATTTATAGTAGAAATAAGTAAATTTTTTATTACGTAATTCTCTTAAGCTCATCACTTTCGATAAAATGTTTCAAATAAGTATAAACGAGTTTCACTTTTAATTGTTTACACGCGTTCGACGTTTTGGTCTTCGACGTTTCTTCGTGTACCGAAAAAATTGCCGCAAAATACTGAAACCAAAACTGTATTATTTATAGTTGTAAAACAAAATACAGATTTTAACTTTGGTTAAATAAATTTAGATTCAATGCATATATTTTGCGGGCAATTTGATTATTAATATCAATAATGTCTAATGTATTTTATAATATGGATGTAAAAGCAGTAAAATATCTTTTACTTCAATAAGAATTTAAGAAATTATTAATAATAATATACAGTAAAATTAAATAATTTACACGTATGTATTTTAATATAAAGAAATAAAGAAAGAAAACATACAAAACATACACATAATATTCGTATATTGAGTCATATTGAGGAAAATAGATACTAAATTATTGTATAGTATAAAGAAATGGAATCATCAAATGTATAATATTCAGTTAAACATATGATTATACATGTATTATATGTAGCTTAATAGAATTTACAATGGGGATAACAATTATAAACAAAAAATGATATTGAAAGATTATGGGTGGTATTCTAAAGTCATCGAGTCAAGGAATTCTTGAAGAAAAGCGACTTTAGAATAGGTTCAAGGACAACTTTTCAAGGACTTTTCGAAATTTTCGAGGACGACTTTAGAATACCACCCTATATTAACAACATAACCAAGAAAGCAATTTTTACTTTAGCTTTCCAACGCCACAACCTACACACTACTTGCTCATCTTCAGGAAAAGCTACATGCTAAATAAAAATTTTTGACCGATATTGGAATACTCTATATACGCCTCAACAGTTTGTAGTTCGCACACCAAAAATATTACGAGGACAACGCAATTGTTTTAATACATTGAATTTATGTTATACTATGCTTTCTATTATTACGTTGTCCGCGAAATATTATTGAACAACCAGAAGATGCAGAGGAAAGCAGCGAGATTCATCAAAAACCATTACAGAAATACAAGCAGCGTTACGGTCATGTTATTTGGCCTTAAGCTGGACACACTTCTACATTGGCGCAACATGGCCTTGACCTCAATAATGATTAAGATCGTGAACACAGGATCATATCGACATCCCAGCATATCAAAAATTGTAGTAAAAATTATTCCCTTTATATTTTCTTAATTGTAATTAAACATTTTTAAATGTGTTTCGAATAGTAGGTATATATTGAAAGTAGAACTGAAAGTCATTAATTCTACAAATTTTATACAATTAGGCCACAACATATTTCTAAAAATTATGAAACTTACTGAATTTATACACATTTTTATATATTAAAAGCGTTAAGTTATCACAAATAAAATTTATTTTGAGAGTACTGGAGACCATTGAAGTAGTTTTGAACGTCATAAAGTAAGTAAGAATATATGTTTACTAAAAAATAAAATAAATGTCTCGTCCGTTGATAGACAGAATTATTACAAAAAATAATGTATGTTGATCATCTTTATTTGGGATATATTTGAAATACACAGAAAACTATAAAATTGTTGCTATCCGAAGAATCACAAATACACAGTGAAAGAAATCCCTGAAATATACAAGTTCTGTTTTATGTTTTATGACACCATATATATCATCAAAAACAATTATATTATAACTAATCCAAGAATATTATACATACATCGTTGTATAACATTCCATTCTATTATAAGATGCCATTAAAACACGAAGAAACATGAATATATCGATTTTAGAGAATAACAAAGTACAAAATGTTGAAATTTATAGTGTTTTTAACACAAATAAGCATAAAAAATATATTTATTATCACATTTTAATACCTTTTAAAACATTTAGTAAAACATAGAACATTATGAAATAACAATTTGGTGTAGTAATTAGTCACATCAATTTATCTAACATAAAGCACAAAATATTGACAGACAAAAAATATTGGGCTAAAATGCTGTAGTGCGTGCTATAGATTTTAATTGTGGGCATAGATTTCATTTTGGATCACATAAAATAAAAGTAGCACATCAATCTTTTTTAAATAGCTTGATAAATATAAATATCTATACAAAACTGTTACCATAATGTAATTAACGTGCATACCAAAAACGTTTTTATATTTTATAACGCGCACTGCACATCAGAAAGTATTTTGAGTTTTTAACTGGAAGTTCTTGATATATAGGTATATTTATGAAACTTTGGGTTTAGATGCGTTTAGTTATACATAAAATAGAAATATTAAAATCATGGGATTTATTGACGAAAAAACATCAAAATTATTTTTAGCGTCCGATGCGCTTAAAAAGTGTTCTAGGTCATACGATTACAAATTAACAATCTCCATTTTGCTGGATCTATGTTTTTTGATTGCACATATATTTCTACATCTATATTTGTTAAATGACTTACAGCATTTGTGTTTTTTGTTACTCAAGAAATAAATTGTTTTGTGTATTTGTTCATATTACCATTATATATATTTTTGATATTTTGTTTTACGCAAGTTCAGATCTACTACTTACAACTTTATATATTTTGTATTAGGCTAACGTAATATTTAAAAGTTGAAATGTTGTTTAAGCGTGGAATTATCACTGGTTTATATTATTTTCAGTTTGTTGATGATAAATGTATCAATATAATGTGTCTTGTACGTGTAGTGCGCGCGAAAATTATTCTATGTGAAAGGAATACATTACATCATGTTTTAAAATTCTTAAATTAAATTATATGAAATGATAATTATTTGTTTGAATGCAGAATGTCTCTCTATTTGATCTTATTAAACAAATATACACAAACAATTGTAAACATAACAAAAACGCCTATGGTTTATTACGGAGATTTTTCGTTATTTTTAAGTAAAGGAAGTATACAAATGTAGAAAGCATGGGCTAATGCATTCAAGTTAAGTTATTTAGACATGCTGAAACGTTTGTAAAAGTAAATCAAAGTGGTATCAACTTTATAAAATATTATCTAGTTAAATACACTTTATTTAGAAGTAGTAGTGTCATTAATTGCCTATATTGTAGTGCGCGCGATAAATTGTAATAGCTACTTTAACAGGTCTCAGAAAAAATATAATGAATTTTTTTATATAAAGAATATACTGGTTTACAGTACGCATACAAGTGAGTTTAAGTTACCATTGGTTGGACTGGCATTGTGGAGGCATATATGTATAGGGAAAAACTTACTCAACTTTCAATATCACTAGGCCTCTTAGAATCAACTGTAATAGGAAACTAATACTAAGAAAAACAGTTAGTAAGCTATATATTATCCTATTATCGAAAATTAATATTATATTAATGAGAGATTTACTTACAATATCAACTGACATGCACTCTCTAGGAAGACAATAGAGAAAGTACCATGCCAATTTACAAGATCTCTTTAAACGTTTAGAATATGCATCATAATGTAAATTGTACAGTTGTAATTTTGCTTTTGTTTATCATAAAACACATTTTATTTTTTTAAATTGTTCGTTCTTCAGAGAATGTCATCTTATGAATGTACCAAAATCGGTCCTGTATGACAAAAGGAGGGAAATAATAACCTCATTAGGCATGTTACTCAGTAACATGGTGTGGCACTTGTAGAAGCCGAGCTTTTTGTATTGGGCGAGGCTGAGAAATTAATGCAGCATAGGAAGAAAGCAAACATCCTTCATCGATTAGATAATTTCCCGGAAGCGTTTGCCAGGTAAAATTGTTAAGTAAATATATTATTATAATTAGCAATGAACCATACGTTATCTTTCTTCTACAGTGTTCAGGATTTGATCCAGAAAAAGATAGCAAGTTCCCTCAGTTGTTAGTGTTGAAAAAGGAGATATGGTGAGATAGCTGATTTTATTAGCTTTCTCCATAGAACTGAGGGATTGCAGTTGACCACTGTCCATCGAAATGATGTTATATCCTTTGTTAGGAGGTCCATAAATAATGGGGAAGTTCTCATGTTGAAATTTCTAGAGAAGACTTTTATTTGTGCCAGTGTGACTCAAAAGGGTAAAAGTATAGTTTAGCAGCGTAAAATCAGATACTGACAAAAATGATCTAAAACGACCTACATTAAACTATTAAACTATGTATTACGAAATAAATTTAAAGTTGTTTTAACAAATCGGAAACGGATAATCAATATTTTTCAAATTTAAATATGGCTGCGCTCGCGGTAGACCACGTGCTATCGTGGTATTTGTTCCTAATGCTGATTTATCACAAAGAGACGTAATCTTGCAAGAAAATTATCGTCTGTTAAACTTTACAGAACATTTTAACGATAATATGGCCACTCAAACAAAAAATATGTAAAATAACTTATTTAAAATATAAATAAAGATATAAGTCTAAATTAACATTAAACTATAATCAATTAAGTTTTTTTAGCTACACATAGTTAAATTAAGAACAGCCTCAGGTGCGATGCTTGTGACATTCCTTGTAGACTAAATCGCTACGACGAAGGTGTAGAGGGTTTTCGTTGGTATTGCACAGTGTGTAAATCTTGGAAAAGTGATCGTCATGGCTCTTTCTTCTCAGGCAGCCATCTGCCCTTATCAATGTTACTACTTACTATTTATTGTTGGTCTATAGATATGCCTCAATCGAATATAAAGCACGAAGTTAACTTAAGGGAACACACAACTGCCACAATATTGTCGACTGGGCCAATTTTTGTCGTAATGTGTGCGAGCACTGGATCATTGATCATCCATTAGAAGTAGGCGGAATCGGGGAGAATGGGCAAGCTATAGTAGTTGAAATCGACGAACCAAAATTATTTCATTGAAAATATTAAAAAAGGAGGGTATGGCGAGAAGGACACCGGGTGTTTGCCCAGTAAACAATGTATACGTGTATCATGGCGGTGTGGAACGAGGAAGTGGTCACTGTTTTATGGTGGAAGTGCCTGATCGGAAAGCTCCTACTTTACAAAATTTAATTGAAAATTTCATTCTTCCTGGTACCCACATTATGTCAGACGGTTGGCGTTCTTACCACAATTTGAATAATCTCAACAATGACGTGTTTATAACACTTATTCTGTAATCAACATAGCGAGCATTTCACTGGCATCATTTTTTATATCACCATCTTTCATTGACTACCATTTATCATTTTTTAATGGACGTTTTCTCAATATACAATTTAATCTTATTATTGGCGGCATTTTTATGACATCTGTCGGTTTTTTTGGTATATATATATATTATGGTTTTGGAGTATAATTATTAAAAGATATATTATTATCTTGTACTCATTAAAAGATCCCAAATAAAACTTGAAAAAATATTTTTGAGTTTATAAGACTTTTTGGTGAAACGACACAAAGAAATTATTTGTGTCTAACATATTTTAAAATGCATTTCCTTGAACTTAAATACTGTTCTAACTTAAAATGTATGTTTTAATATTCCAAAGAATTTTTCTGTATTGATACCAATCAATACCGCGATTTTTAGATTCTTACTTGTTTGTTGAACTTGAAGGGTCTTTATTTCTTTACAAATCGGAACTGTGTACTACGATCCGAGCTGAACAGCTACCGAATCTTTGCAATGAAGGTAAATGTTTTCATAAGAATTAAACTATTTCATTGCTTTCAGTTTGATTTTAAAAACAACTAAGCATTATTTTTAACAAAGATTATTTGTGACTTGTCTTAATTATACTTTACCATTGGGTGCACGTCAAAACGTCAACAAGTCAAAACGTCAACACGTTAAAACGTCAACAAGTCAAAACGTCAACACGTTAAAACGTCAACAAGTCAAAACGTCAACAAATAAAAAGGTCAAAACGTCAACACATTAATACATCAACAAAATGGTCAAAACGTCAACAAATAAAAAAGTCAAAACATCATGAGGTCAAACCAATACATAAAGTTTCAATATAAAATCGAATCAATACATCCATAAAAATAGTTCATTACAAATTTATACCTATTTCAAATTTAGCGCGATTTATTAATGAAAAATACATTTAAAAGTAATTGATACATATTCCTGGCTATTTTTTTCATTGGATTATACATACTAATATAAAAGACTATTAAAAATGATAAAATACTATTATAACTGGTTTTATTTGATAAGGTTTACTAAATTTCATGCAATAATGCTTCATTGGAATAAAATTACACAGTTATTTATGTTGATACACACACTACTGAATATAAGGGTATTAACATACAATAATTATTTTAACTTGGTATATGTATAAATCTGAAGTATGTACCTATGCACATATTATTATTGTTCTGCATATGCAAAGAATACTATAGGT
>JAYRBW010044927.1:0-11478 GCA_036023295.1 Invenusta paracnida
GGCTCGTAGAATAAATCTATACAATCGGAGAATAATTCGTGATATTCAAAAACATCGTGTAAATAACTGTATAATATATACATTTTAAATGCAAGCATTGTAACAAAAAAATGTTGGCGGATTTTATATAAATTTCTTTAATGTCTAACTTAATGTAATTGTTTAATAGTTAAATGATTGATGTTTTAACATGAAACAAGTTTATATAAAATGCACCATGATTTTTTTGTTACAATGCAGTTATATATAAAAAGGACCGTAGGTATATCTAAACTGCAAAATTCTGAATGATTCTTGGTAGCTGTATAAATTGTATTATTGATACTATGTTATAATTATTGGCTTACTTAAAACATCTAATTGTGTATTCAGGCGGGTTTCATCAATATCATTTTAACGTTTTGCTTTTGAGGAGCTTGTTTATTGGCTTCCATTTTTGCGACGCTGTTTTTTTTTAGGTTTGATATACATATGCCAAGTATTACTTGATATGATGATGTATAATGTTATAATTATAGAGAATATTTAAAAAGTATTATAGGCAGTTAATGAATGGAGTCAAAATAGCACTTCAGTTTAATAAAAATTTGTAGTTAATTGACTGTATTTCACGAAATAACTACGTTAAAGTAATAATGATAAGTTTATTGATTTTCACAAATATATTGGGGACAATTTAAAAATCATTTTGCCGACGGGATTGAAACATACAGCCGTCACAAAATCGCCTATTTTTTAATTCTTAGAACTTGTTTTCTGTGAAATAATAAGTTTAAGAAATAGTGCCTATCAACAAAAATGACATATATAAAAGTATTCTATTAATTATATGATTGTGGAACATGGACAAATAGTTAGACAATTTCAGAACTTTCTATTCAATCACAAGAATTTGTAATGTACCCATATATTAAATAAAATTGAAATGATTTTGCGCTAAAACATTAGAAAAAATAATAATTTTAATTAAAACATTATGTCAAAACCAGAGAGATATAAATATAGAGATAACACCAATTAAAGATATAGTCCAGATGAGATGACGCGTATCTCTTCGTTGATTTGTTGAACCCTGTCATCCAATCAGAGGCCCGTATTAATGTGTAAAAATCACATGACTTCATAACGAACAAGTACAATAATTAGTTTAAATTTAAAAATGTCCTCTACTTTACATTTTACATTTAAAATATTCAATATATGTAACTTTTGAAATAATTACATAAAATACTATCGATTATAATATTTCAGTTTAATTCTTACTATGTTCAACATGTATATAAGGAAGATACCTCCTATGGATATTTCAAAAATGTAATGTTCGACTTTAAATAAATACTCATTCCATAAGCGTAATTTTGCTTTGATCATTGTATGAGTCAAATTGTTTTTTACTTTCAATAAATGACCCTTGAAGTAAATTAATATTTAAATAATCGTATATTTTTTAGTTTAAAGTGACTAAATGTACCACTACGTTAGATGGCCGTGCTGATGGACCCACGACATCGCTACTCGGCTGGGGAACTACTCAAACATGACTACTTTGATATCAACGTGGTAGGCTCCAGCGCAGGACTCGAAGCTAAAGATTATCTTGCTCAGCATCGAAGGAAATCTCGGGAAAGAAATGTGCGCCCACGAATGGCTGTAAGTGAATTAATTGTATCATTTGCAATGTATCCAACAAATGTGTTCACTAGTAAGCGCTAAGAAACAAAATGCATCTAAAATGAACATTTAAAAGGTTTCTAGATATTTAAAAAAAGGGTCAATTTCAAATGAAAACATTGTTTCTTCTTTAATCTTCTTCCCATCATTAATATCATTTTAGCTTTTTTCTTTTGAAGAACTCGTTTCTTGACTTGCGACGCTGTCGTTTTTGTTTAGATTTGTATAATTTGTAGCCTTAATGAATCGATCAATACTGATTATCGATCTGTACCTCGACTGTGTGGTTTTATAAACTGTTATTAAAGTACATACAGTTGCACTTTATATGCTTCCTAATGTGCAATATATCGGGACTACATCACAGTTCTGTTCAAGATTTTAGAACCAGCGGAATATATGGAATATTTATTTACTAATATTCTTAGACTTTCCAGTTATATTTACTTATTTGTAAAAAATATGTTCTTATATGGGCATTTATAACAAGGAAAAAACAAAATAAGGAACAGTATAATGCTCACAAAAAAATATTTTTGATACGATTTTTTATGTTATCCTTAAATAACGGAATAAAGTCCTAAACTGATTGAATTTTATAACGCTTAATGCAGCCCAACTTCAAATTTATTTATACTCAACGATTTTCAGGAACGGTTAATTCAATACTACTTTATTATGCCAATGTAAAATATTTTTGTAAAATAATATTCCAACAATTATTGACTATAATACAATTAATCAATATTATTATACTTAACCTTCGAGTGTAGACGAAATTTGATAAGTATATTCCACTCATTCCATATATACCTACATGTTTTAACAAAATATTGTTATCAACGATAATTAATGATATTCTGTAAATAAATAAACTCACTAATTACAAGTAGTAAACAAAATATAACCTGAATTATTGTAATAACCGATTTTATCTGTTTTCCTACTCTCGCCTTCAGCGTACCCTGCCGTCAATCAGCTCCAATTACAACAGTCAATCCCTCCCAAACTCGGATCTTATTGTCACAAAGATGAAGACCTCTACTGTCCTTCCAGGAATATAATCACCACTCTGATACCAAAGTTTCAACAACTTTATATGAGGGGTTATCTATCCACTCGATTCAGTATTTACATTTCACAGCTCATTTCAGTACATTTTTGCGAAAGATAATTCAGGAACAGGAAGACAATTCCTGAGAATTTTCAGAAGCAATATAATTCAAATTTACTACACTTTCCTTTAAATGGCTACTTGTAATATAATTATTTAAACACAAAATTACAAAGAGTTCTGGATTCAAATCCCGACGTTTTAAAGTTAAAATGATTGACCTAGTTATTCTCTTGAATTTTATCAACAATAAAGAAGAATGGTATTCTTTTTGAACATTAAAAAATATATCAGTAACTTCTGTCGAATGTTTTTTGACATTTTTTAAAAGAAATGTTTATGATAAAAGAGGTCTGATTTTATTATTGAAGTAATAGTAATAGTAGTTTGTAATATTTGTATTTATTTTATTATTTAAAACAATGCCGATTGTTTTTTTATTCCCTTATCTTTGATCCGCTTGGGATTAATTTTCGATTATTTCCAGTGTTTAAAAAATGCTCCATAATGGTCACCACTGGTTACCACTGGTTGCAACTGGTTACAACTAGTTACAACTGGTTATGGCAGTCCTAAAGTCAAATATCCTTGCATTTACTTTTTATTTCACTCTAAATTAAAATTGAAGTAGCATTTTTGACATCCCCCAGGGGAAGAAAATTATTGTTTCCCTCGTGTAAATTTCCCTTCAAAACTTCAGCAACCAACATGTATTACTGAATGTCTGATTAATTATTGGTTTTTTTACATTATTATTTCAAAGTAAGTACACCAAAATATAAAACAAAATCAACAATTACACAAAGTGCAGAATGTTAAACACTCTCAAAAAGTATGGAGCATTAAACACAATACTTTCATTTATTCAAGCAGCACAACCAAACATTAACAGAACTAAAATGCCATCGCTTCTATATACCTAAGTTTTCTATATAGGCAATAAATGTGTTGAACAAATTTGGATATATAGCGCAAATTAGACTTTTAGAAATATACAGGTAAACAAAGGGAATTTAACATACTTGAAAATAAATATAGAAATTCCCGTCAATTGAATTTTGAGTTCCTAAACTCTGAAAGAATTTTATAAACATTTCTTAATATGTGTTTAACATTAAATTTATTCGGGTCAATCTTTATTCGTTGTATATTTGGAAATTCTAATCAACATGGGAGTTTATTTCTTGCATTTAATAGTTACAAACACAAATATATGTATATATATTCGTTTGGTACTATTTTATTGATTCTGTATAAAATCTAGTATAACAAGAGGGTCAAAACACTGATTAGTGTAAGAAAATCGAAACCTGCAGACTTCATATTGACTTCTCTTAAGATCTTTAACATCAGACACCTATTCTTGCCAAGGATTAATTAAAAACAAGCACTTCAATGATTTATTTAGCCCCGTTAATATTATATCAAACACTATAAGCACAGGTTATTATCAATAGTATTATTATTGGACACTATTTCTTAATTGAAATGACTCACATAACTTCAAATAACACAATCGCATTATATCATAGTTCTGATGCTATCATTCAAACGATCTTCTTGACGATTTAGTAAAACTTTATCACTCTATTATTTAATATTTCGAACTGAAATAGTCATTATATTGAAGTTTTACTGAGAACTATTAATGTGTACTATGAAATTTATTGAGCTTTCATTTTATTGATTGTACAGATATATTGAAATATGAACAGCTCATCTCTGTTGGGCATTAATGTTATATGTCTAAGTTTTATGAGCAGTCATTTATGTCAAGCTTGCAAATTTTATAACACGACAATGATTGACACTACCTACATAGTAGCATTTCTATTGTATTTTTACAGTTAATGTATTACATACATAACGGATAAGTTTTCGTATATTCTCGTTGTGTTCAAATTCAATTAAGCACACGTTTTATTAAATATTAATATTTCGATTAAAGTATATTCATGGCCTATTTAATCCGTCAGAATGTATTGATTGGATTTGCAGCATTTCTAGAATACATATTCCTTTCCCTATAAACAGTATTACTTACATACATGCCTCTTACATGTACCCATGTCGTATTATATACAATTATGATACATCTTCCTTATATTGATTATTCGTATATTGCGTGTTAACAGGTGTATGTTTTATTAAAATAGAAATCACTCATTGCATATTAATTCTTATTTGATATTCCAATAAAGGTATATATAATTTATAGAATAATATATGCCCAACCGCTTTAGGGGCTTACAAGATCATGAGCTTCAGTCTTAAGGCCTATCTGCACACTGAACGCAGGGCGGCGCGGCGCGTTGAAAATGCAATCTACACCGAACGCGCCACAGTGCAGCAAAAATCGATACACTCTCTGCAGAAAACCTACAAATAAACAGAAAAGAAGGAGGACAGTATACTGAGTCAGTAGTTAATATTGATTTTTTGACGCGCGTAAAGTTGAGAATTTTCATCATTGATTTTCCACGCGCCGCGCTCATTTTCTCGCTGCTGTCGGTGTGCATTGCCCCCGCGTAAGATTTAATGCTTTCAAACTTTTTTACACGCTGTGCTGTGTTAAATGTGCATAGGCCTTAACACTTAAGCCATCCCAAAAGTTTATCTAATTTTATTTTTTTTAATTGAAGTGCATATTATGAATTAATGATAGAGCAACCAGAAATATCTGAGCTCTTATAGTAGCGAGTATGTACATATGTAGGATAATTAAATAAATTCTTTCAAATTAAGAGAAATATGTTTGAAAGTCTTATATACTTATATTTCATAAATAGAATTATTACGTAATCTGGGGTTACTTGAGACAATTAAAATAATGGCTTCGATTAGTTGCTGATCTGTCTGAAATTGGACACGTAGGTAATATTATGAATGTAAACAGGGAAGATATGTTTTCCTTGTTTTAACTACATCACATTATTTATTCATTTGTGTTCAGTTGCAGCCAGTATACTTTGAAAAATACGTTTTTTCTTGTTATTTTACCTCTAAATCTTATATTGTGACAACTTAGAGATATTTTTAACCGTATAAAAACATCATGTTGTGTAATGAAACATAATGTTTTAATGCTGTCAAATATGTCAATAGTTAATATATATAGTTTGTGTTTATATATACAAATTGCCTTGTAGGTGGCTGATATTGGTGTATTAAACATATAAAATAACATGCCTCAAGTAACCCCAAAATGAAGGCAACATAAGACAGACACTTTATTGATTCTAAATAAAAAAATTAGTGTAGTCATCAAAAAATGTATTCCTATTTGTTGTGTGGCTATCAATACTACAATAAAATAGCACGATGCCAGATTGGAAAATATACGATCAATCAATTATTATTAAAAATATTAAGAAAATATATATCTTTCGATTTATTTAGATAAGACATTTAAATAATCCTAATTAATATGTTCAAGTTTTGATTTCCTTAAAATTTAGCAAACAGATCAAAGTTAAAATTCCGATGTTTACCTTCTAGGGATATTATAATACCTATATGTCAGGGAATACTTTAAACTCATGTGTTATAGTAGTCCCTGCCCTCAGATGTCTTTTGGCCCTATTATAATACCCACTCGATGTTTCTGGCTTCTATTTATAGATGTCACTTCCAGATAAGCTGTGGGAGGTAAAACCCCTTTCTGTAAGTATCATTAGCAATTTATTGGTAATCTACAATCATTTATATGATCAGGGCAATATATTTAGCGTATGTATTTAGCTGGAGAGCTCGTTAATGCCTGTGGAGGCTTTTGTTTTGCTAAAATTGTTGCATCTGGCGTTTGCTGACCACTTCAAGCAGGCACCCTCATATACTTTTATTGACAATCTAGACTTGCTACGAAGCGCTAATATTTATAATCGTAGTTTCAGTTTCGTTTTTGAATTAGTTGGCAAAAGAATAGTGATAAAAAGTAGTCATTTCAGTTCAATTGACGATGAATACAGAAATTAAAATATGTATTAAATAATCTATGTATGTATGTGATCTTTACAAATCTTTTATTTGATTATGAGGTTGCGTTTTTACAAATACAATCCAGAAACTATACAATATAGTAATAAAAACCACAAAATTGAGAAAACATAAGAAATTTACATGTCGTAATATCAGCTGATTGATTTTGTCAATTAAGTATGATTGATTTTGTCAATTAAGTATGATTGATTTTGTCAATTAAGTATGATTGATTTGTACTTTTAAGGGGGATATCATAGACGACTCCAAAGTGGTTGCTAGGCAAAAAGTGTCAATAATTTGATTATTTCTCTTAAGTCCATTTTAACTCAATAAAATATATTAAAATGAGTACTAATCTTATTAAATATATTTGTAATACATACTTTTACGTATGAGAAGTTACAATATAACTAATGAACTCATTTATTCATATAATTTGGTTTAAAATTGTTTTCTTTTTTTTTCCTTCGTCACCATTATCGTTTTCTTATTTTCATCGAAAGCGTATTCTAACCCCCTATAACCTGTGAAAGACATCAATTTCTAGGGTATCAATGAAGCAAAATAATTTAATCATTAAAAAAAATCACAAATGCATAGTAATCATAGAATTCAAATTATTTTTATTATATTTTTTTTAAACTTCAGCGGGCTTAAATGTCATTTCAAATGTCCATAGAAATATATATAAAATTACGGGGCTTAAATGAAAGCGGCTAATACATTAAAGCTCTATAAAACTAATCGGTTTAGAATAACAATGATACCAACTTTTACAGGGCATAAAAGTTGGCATTATTCCTATATTAAAATAGTAAGAAATAGTAAGAAAGTAGCTATATTTTTAGTATGACAACTATTTATGAGCAATAAAATCTGCATATTATTGCAAAATAAGACTATTTGATAATTCTGTGAAGACAATCTCGCATAATATAAACATTCATTGTTTAATCAAAACAGGATTCCCAATTAAATGCATCAAACTTTAATTTATTTAAAAAAAACTACCGGCACTGTTTGACATCAATCAAATGTCGATAATTTTCGATTCGTGAAACAAAATGGACGAAATCATAACACATCTTATTAATAGAAATATCTTTGCAATTTGACCGCTGTTAAATCCTGCATTTTGTATTCACCAGATTGCGCTCCTTCAAAAATGATTTTATTGAAACTCTAAAAAATATTCATATTATATTAAAACTCCAGAAAAATAAATAGATATCGTAGATAAATTCTTGGATATTAGTGCAAAAATATTCCCACAACTTCCCCGCAACGTACTACTTTCAAATATAACCGATATATGTTAAATTGTCTCTACCGGTAAAATTTCGTAAAATTATTTAGATACATACACGATATATATCAAAGCCAACCTCTTTATTTATTCTATACTCTGTGGTCGGTACTATGTATATATATACAATATAAATTGATTAATTTATATAGGCGATACAGGGGGTTATTGATTTTGTTTTAGATTTCATGATTTTACACTTGCTGAAAACAGTCAAATCATAATACATAATAGGTACATAATTGAAATCTGTGATCATCAACCCTGCTGTTTTTCTCCTCTATTAATAGTCCATGACTGACGTTTTAGCTACCGCATCGTTTAATCAGAAATCGTTATAATATAATATATCGAATTTTAATCAATAAGGCAGAATTCAAATTATTCTGAATTGTTTTTACGGCTTAATGATTTATTTGCTAGTTCGTCAAATGTGACATCCCAAATCAGTGTACATATTATACACCTAGTCCCTAGTCCTCTTCAATTCCTGGAATGTGATACGCTGTTCCTCCAAATCAAGTCATTACATTACGTGATAAAAAATGAAAGGCAATGAAGACGACATCATACAGTTTAGTGATTTTGAAGACTTTCAACCCGACCCACCCTTCTTCTCGTCCCAGACAACGCCACAGGAGCACTCGATAAGTGCTGTCACCGAGGCACCAGCCGCAGAACAGGAATGCAAACTAGTCAAAATCGACGTGAGTGGAGCTCGGTTCCTAATTCCTCTCAAAACACTGAAAGACAATCAGCCAATCTACGACATAATCAGACAGGAAGGCGTTTGGAACGAAAAAAAGTCCGAATGGTGCATCGAGCGGGATCCAATCGTCTTCCAGTACATCCACGCTTACATGCGCTACAACGAACTTCACTTACCCAACAACATGTGTGGCGTACAGCTTGAGGCTGAGGTCATGTTCTGGGGCGTTCCCTTCGACCTGCACATTGAGCGTTGCTGCTTTCATGATATCATGGCCTCCGTGTACAAAGTTAACTGGCTCTATAAATTCGAGGACTTCTACTTCACCCGAAATGCCTATTCTAAACTGCCGCCTATTTTAAATTGCCAGTATTGGGAGAAGAAAGCGATCCTCTTACGAAATCTCCTGGACAATCCCAAATCTTCTTATGCCGGAATCATCTATATTACTGTCCGACTTTTAACTGCCTTTTTGGCTCTATTTACGTTTTTTATTTTCATGGATGGAACCGATTACATTAATACCTATTTCTCAACCCATTGCTACAATATATGTCCCGAATGCATCAATAAAACTATCTGTCGATGCCAAAAAAGGGAATATTTCAAGCCTCACTGCTCTGGCCTGTTCCTATTCGTCGAAACAATTTGCCTTGTTTTCCTAATTATTGACATAGGTCTTCGGATAGCCTCTACCTACAGTCTGCGCCACTACTTCCGGGGATTTCTTAACTTAATCGATATTATTTGCTGCATCAGTCATATCTCTCTGATACTATGGCTTACGGTACTCGCAGATTTCAATGTGTCACCCAATAATGATTTTGACGCGGAAATATTTTTGAAGATCATTTGTGGCTTTCGAGTTCTCCGGCCAATGCGAATACTTTTCCTACACTCGGATATTATTGTCATCGTGCACACCGTACAGAGGAGTCTTCAGGACTACCTGGCTGTTGCAATCGTCTTCACCCTGGGTGTCTTCATATTTGGTCATCTCTGCTACATATTGGATCCCAAATACTTCTCCGATATGACTGTAGCGCTTTGGTGGAGTGTCGTTACCCTTACGACCGTGGGATTTGGCGACAAAAATCCTGACAAAGAGACCTATGGGAAAATTATAACGGCCCTCGCCTGTTTCAGCTCCATATTCTTCTGCTCCCTAATCGTGCCTATTATTCTCAACAATTTAACGCTTTACATGTCGCACGCTGCCGTGCTACACTATGAAGCTGAAAGGAAAACCAAAATTAAGGATGTCTTCCGGAAGAGGCGCTGGTTTCACTGATTGCTCATGCTTTTTATCTCATGAATGTTTATTAAATTTGTAGTTTCCATATGTTGACAATAAAAATGATGTGTTTAATTAATTACCACCTTATTACCTTATCCTTCTTTTCGTGATAATTACGTAGCGTGATTTTTGCACTATCATGTGTGTTACATAGATAAAGGATTAGTATTAGTGTATTTTGAAGATATCAATCACGAAAGATTAATGTATTGCGAGGAATTTTAGTGAAATTTTATGAAAATTTTGAGACATAAATTTATCAAATTGTACCCAAAAAAATTGATAATAAATATTCAATTAAGCAAATCGATTGCGTCGCGAAATGAAATCCATAAAACGAATTCAAAGGCAGAGTGTTAAAATAAAATTAGAGGCGCCAAAAATTGTTTGCAAAAAAGAAGACTGTCCGCTATATAAAATGGTACATTTTGACTTAATTAAATTACTTTCACGGGTAAGATGTCGTTTTTCTAGACGCTAAAGCTAGTATTTTTAATAGTTAAGCAATATGCTATGTAAGACCCATTAAATACTATTTTTTGTTGTATTTTATATACCATTATTTACTTTCTACAATAATATGTAAATGAAATAAATGCAAAGATAACAAAAATTCATAAATAAAATAAAGTATATTTCACCTAGTTCACCCTAGTTCGCCCTAGTTAGCAGATTATCAAGAAAAAATAATAAATACATTAATATAATAAATAAGGCTTATGTGCTATGTCTATTATACTTGTACTTGTTATAACTGAAACATACTTATTTCTGATCTATGGATAAAGTGGCCATTTTGTCTATTTTAACCCGGGTGCATAAGGCTAAATAAGAAGTCAAGATAAATATAGAGATATAAAAAACGTATAATTGGTGATTAAAACATTTAAATAAGAGAACAACAACATTTATAAGAAGTGGCTAACATGAAGTAAATATCCGAATAACTAGGCATGTAGTAGGATCTAAATAGACAGTAGAAGATGGAGAAGATAGTTATTGTTTGCAGGACAAGATAAATATATGCACGTATACTTAGCCAAATTCTATCGGCAGATCCAGCATGCATCCAAGTGCTTTAAAGCAGGTTTCTTCGGTGTAACAGGCACCGTGTTTTTCTTCTTCAGCATAGTAGGAGTCACCATCGAAACTGCCACATCCCCCGATGTAGGAGAGTTGGCATGCATTAATTAGCTGTCGTACGTCAATTGACTCATATTTTATCTGCACTGCATTTTATTTAGGCTGGCCACGTATAGTCAGTGTCACCGTGTTGTCCCATATAGATGCCGTTGCATCGTAAAATGAACTGGAAGGGGCCAGGGGGTGGTATTCATAAACAGGGAATGGAGAATTCCCCAATTTTTCTCACTTTGGTATTCACCAACATTGGGGAAGGA